>BMAO01033330.1:0-63894 GCA_019973975.1 Trichonephila clavata
AGCTATGTATTGCCAGGTTCCATCACAAAATCAAAATTCTGCATGCTGAAATTGGCCTAAGAATCAATTATGAACACATGTAAAAGGATCTTTGAATACTGTCGCCGATCATTTATCCTGCTATGTCAACATTATTACTTTCTTAATTACATTGATTCTGGTGATCTGTTTGTTGAAATGCAGAAAACGATGAACTGCTAAAAGACATCCTACTAAAATTACACAAAGACTTGTCATTTAATTAGCAGTTATTTTATTGTCGAGGAGGGAGTGCTATGTCATTTTCTAAGCGCCCAAATGTCACCCAGAACTGCTTGCCATGAGAAAACAAGTTTGTGTTCCTCATTGTCTTAAAGGAAAGTCTTGGAATCAATTCATTCATGGAGGCATCTTTAAATCTTTAAGACGACAGACTGAAGGAAAATTTTTGGCCTATTATGGCATGTAAGGATGTTAAGAATTTTGTTCTGTGGTCAATTGTTTAACTGAAAAACGCTTCACACGGCTCTCAGTCCCTACACCAGCCACTGTGAACAGATTTTACTACAGGTGAAACTTTGTCATATGATATTTTATCCTTAAAACCATGCACAAGGGAAGAAGTTATAACCTTCCATGATAGATGCATTCACCAAATACATCTTACACGTTCCACTCTGATCTTAAGTCCAGCACCATATCTATGGCTTCTTTGATAATTATATTGCACACAGGCTGCCTCATATTGGCTGTCGGAGATTATTTTAAAAGTTCTGAGTTCCTGAATTTTGGGGCTGCATCCAGAAACGACATATTTCAACTATTCAGCCTACGTAAATGAAGAGTAGAGAAGCTAAATTGACCGCTGGCTAATATCCTTTAGCAACTACTCATGACACAAATGACTTGGGATGAATAACTCTACACTATGTTAGCTTTAATCTAGCTATTCACGAGGCCACTTTCATTTCACTTTTATCACGGCAGAGACATTCGTCCTTGTCACACATATCAAAAGAGCCTGATATGATCACAAAATACGCATGAATATCGAAAGACTTTTACCTCTATTAGAGAATATCATTTTCAGATAATTAAAATCAAGAAGCATCGCACATCGCTCTAGCAATAAGAATACAAAGCTCATCACATGATTATCAAATTGGTTCTTTATGTTTTACTTCAGACACCTAACCTTAAATCTAAATTGTTCCCAAAACTCAGACCCCAAGTTCATTGAAGGTCCTCATAGAGCTGTAGAACGTTTCTCCAAAGTGAATATAGAGTTCAGCATGTCGAGCATCTGAGAAAGAAATTCTAATACGCATGTCAAATCGAATGATTCCTTTATAAAAGATTTAATATTTGGTGATTTGATCAATTTGATGAAACTATGTTGTAGATACAAAAAGTAGAGGAACAGAGATATAATTAAGGACTGTGTGTGAATTGAATATTTGATTTAAATTCTCCTATTACAGTGTTTCAAATAAAAATAAATAAATTAAATCTATTAAGCATAAATTAATACATTTGTCATATTGTTTATTATCGGTTACTCTAATAATGTATCCATGCTTATTCAAAATATTTCAAAAGATTGTTGTCGGATTGTAGGAATCTACTGTATCAATGAGAATTAATTGTATTTTATTATGCCGGTACTCCCTAGAGCAGTGATAAGATTAGAGAGAGGATGGTTTGTTTGGCTGAGCTAATATGAATATATTCAGATGGGATGTTATTTCTAAAGTATAAGTACTAAGATGATAGTATAAGACTCATAAAATAAAGTAGGAAGACTTGTATAACTATGTTTAGTAATGATGATTTATTGTAAGATTCAAATACACGTCTCCATGCGTTTTTAGTATGCCCATCTACGCATTTCACAATTTATCGAGCATTGATTCTGTGAATTCTACTGTTGCTTGTAAGTATTAAATTTGAGCCATTAAACGTTGGTTTTATCAGTGTTATTATAATCAAATATATGCTCTTTCCTACTTTGCAACCTACTCTATTGAATACCACAGATGCACATTGTCATGTTTATTTTGAACTTTGCTGTTCTCGCCAGCACCTTGATAGTGGTAGAAGAAAGCAGCTATTTTGGCCATTATTATTATTCTTAATTGCAATTGTGTTTTATGAATTTAATAATATCTGAGATGGTTGTTTGTTTTATTCTGTGTTGGCCATCGCACTAGTAAAATTCTTTATTCACTCAAAGGAATTCTATGATATGTTTTAAAGCATAGTTTTCAGCATTGCGTCTCAAATTTCGTTTAGAATGTTTTGAAAGAGTTGAGTTTCCAATTGGTCCATAAACTGGGTATTCAGTTTTTCTTTCAAGTTTGCCCACTAAAGGTTTCCATGATGTACCATCCGGTATAAGTGTTGATTGATTGGCTAGTTAGTTTGACTGTGTTTTGGTTCATATAATAATTTTTATGAAAATTTTGGTCATATTATTTTAGCATTGAGGCAGATAAGTCTTGTTCATTCTGTACTATGGAATTGTTTTGAATACTTTAGGTTGTATAAGGAAAATTTTTATAAGTTGAATTCCATTATGAAGAGTGCTCTTGCAATTGAGCAGATTGTCATGATATATTTGGAATAATTGATGAATCATTTCAGCTATGTTTATCGAATTGTTAAAAAGTGTAATATGGAAACAGGTTGCCACATGGCTGTATTAGAAACTATGGGTTATGGAATTATTTGGTTGGAAGCTATGTTTGAACGGGGCGACAAAGAAGAGATACAGAGAATTGTCTATGAGTTTCAGAATTAATAAGGATGTCCAGGTATTACAAGGATTTGTGTAGAAATGATTAGAATTGAGCTCCAGCTTGTCGAGTTGTTCTGTTTGAGATAATTGCCTAGAAGTTAGCTAACACCGTTAGCTTTTGACTGTGGCTGGCTATAAGGCTCATGGCCATGCTGTTTGAGAGCCAGTATCTCGAGCCAAGGTTAGCCTGACTTTGGTGAACGAAGCAGTAATGGGAATCAATATTTCATTGTTGAACAAAATCTTTTGCACTGGTGCTGGGATGACATTAACTGCCCTGTTCAGTGCACTATAAACACCCAAAGGCTAGAGGAAGTGCTCAGTTTTTATTTTCCTGCCTTCTATTTTTATATATAGACTTAAACTTACTTTACTAGTTGTACCATACCCTTGTAATAATCCTGTCTACTTAGTATGGCTAAATTTTTGTTTTAACCTTGGGCCTGCATCCGATCACATATTCATCGTTTGTAATAAGGAAAATGCACGCCTAAGTTATACTATCTGTACGCAATCTGCTGCAGAATTCATTATGCCATTGGCTCGTTGCATTGCTGCTTCAAATGCATGTTTAATTTAATTAGTACTACAATTAGTGAATTTATAATCTTATGCCTATCAATTTCCACGTTGCACTCTTATGAATCATGCCATATTGTTATCGTCGAATTGATGTTAGGTATAAATGTTGTGATGATTTTCTGTTTTGCATTATACCTTGTTAAATAATAATTTTCATCATGTCGTTCATGGAGCTGATCGGTGAGAAGGATAGAGCTATAATTTATACAAAGATCTACTTAATCTCATGCCAGACATCGAAAATGTTGTTTCACCATTCTACTATGCATACATGTCGCGCCAAATCAGTCACAATCAATTTTTACATTTACTTCTTGTATCTTATTATATAATACTTGTTTTATTTATATTATATTAATCATCATGTTATACAATTATACTCAGCCATAATGTTCTGTGAGTGCAACTTTTGTGTAAATTATGCAGAATGATCCCATCCTAAACTATTCTATGGTTTTTCTTTATAAGACGTTCTATTGCATCAATATCGACGGCAGAATGGAGGCAGGGATGGTTTGTAGGTCTCAAAATGAAAGTCCCCAAATGCCCATGGTTAGTGGGAGGAAAGGAATGAAAATAACAGCTCATGTTGTGTAGAATATTCTGCATTTATTATAATCTCTTTAGCATTTTTCATTAAGGTCAGAGCTGGTTTCCAACTCACGGACAACAGGAAGCAGGCCCTTCCCTTCGCCATGAAGCGTCAGGGATATCAGACAGGCCAGCCACATTCTATCAGGGTCTGGAGCAATGGTGATTGACGACCTCCAACACAAGGGGACAACGTTTAAAGTATGTTCTGGGCAATGTCATGAAGCCAATAAGAGAATTCAACAATAGGCTACCCATTAGGCGGCTACATTCTCCAGGTGCTTTTCATCCTCTGAATCTGTCAAACGACAGGATATACTGTCAAGTATTTCTTCACCTCTGGCAATAGACTTCCTACTGCACTTGCACCTGTATCCAATCGTCGGGACTGGTTGATCTCTCCAGTTTTTCCCTCCTGCAGCTATCAAGATTCTTCATCGTGTCAAGATCCACTCCGCCTGCTGTTGGATACCCATACTATTGTCAGTTTAATCACCCTATCTCAGCTTGCATGCTCACTGCAAAATATGTTATTTTTCCTCTTCCATGTTTGTGAGTCCGAAAGGGGAGGATGGTGGCTTGGAGGCTGAAGGCTTGATGCTGATCGGGTTTAAGATGGTCCGGCATTTAACCAGTATTCCTGTTCTTGCTTTTCACAGATATCGCATTCCTTATTGAGGGGCCGCAACGGCTGGTCAGCAAAGTTGAATGAACTCATAATTTGAAAGAGCTGTCGAATTGTGACTCTGCGCTTGGTTCCTGACCAGCTAGTGGTGACCAAAGTGCGTGATGAAAGGGGTAATTTGCCTACTTAAAAGGAGGGGACATTTCACAGATATTATTTTGGGATTTCCAATGATTTATAGAGATTTAGAGATTTTGTTGATTAGCAGTGAAGACTGATTTGAAAATATGATTCTGGGGATTAAGAGGAGTTGAACTTAGGCCGTTCCAAGTACCACCCAGCCCATGCCTGCTCTAGATAAGTGAATGTTGCTGTATTCTTATTCTAAAAATTGAATAGTGTAATTATTTTAACTTAGTAATGTCAAAACATACAAACGAATTTGTCCTTATTAATTGAGTTTTAGCACTAACCACACATGATGCAGACACAAGGAACAATCGAACTCAAGTGTAAGACATACCATGTTAAATTAAAGAAGTAATCAGAAGTGCTGCATCAATAGGACTGACTAAGAATAAGCAACTCAAGTTCTGGGGGCTGCAGGGGACATTGGGACGTGGGCTGAGCAAAAATACTTTTTCGAGCCACAAGGACTATAATAATGTAGAAATGTGGTTTGCATTTTTCTTTGTTGAGAATTGAAACTGCCAAGAGCGTGGCAATTTTAAAAACGGCTCAATGGATTGATGGGACATTTATAGTTAAACTTGCTTTTCTGTTTGAGGATTCTGAAATTTTACTGGGCATGTCTGACCATTTTATAGAGATCCACCACGAAAATTGGTCTTATGGGAATCTTACTTGGTTTTGATATGAAAGAGCAAAACATCATTCTATGTTTGGCCTTAGAGATTTTAGAAATATTGATGATTCTGTTTTTAATAAGCAGGAGAAACATATGTATAAGTTTATTTTCATTCAATCGAATTTTGTATTGCTAGACTGGAGGCATCAATAATTTATATATATAAGGAAACTGAGAAATATAAAATACCAAATGAAGTGGGCGGGGGCAAATAAATTTCTCTATAAGAAGAGAAAAGACTGACTGACTGAATTGATCACTGACTGACTGACTGACTGACTGACTGACTAATCACAAATCCTGAAACTATCCACAACTCAGATTCTAAAATTGGTAGAGTGTCTGATATAGACATCAGCTTAAGAAAGTGCTACTTTTATTGAAATTAAAACGCAAGCTGGCTGGGGTTACCTAATACACTGCTCATGTATGTTTCTAAACTACTGATGTACAACGAAATTGGGGATTCCTTTCAGAGAGTAGAGATCCGCTACAAAATGAGCTGTTGAAATGATCATGTTGCAGGGCTTAGGGGAAAGTATAGATAATTATTTCCATTTAAAACCATTTGATGCACTGTCTTAAAATTCCGATATAGATTCTTTCTAATAATGATCATTACAAAACGGGTTTTAAAACAGACTTCTAAGTGGTTATGACATAAAGTAATATAAATATATCCAGCTTTAACTACTCCCTACCTTGCCTTGGAAAATTGTAGGCAAGTCTTTCCTGGAGTAAAGACCACAAAATGGGTTTGGGAAAATTGACCACCAGCAAGTATTGGTAAAGGGGGCCTATGGGCGTTATAAATTCTATTTTGGGTTATTAGACGGGCAGGTCTTGAAACTTAGCAAGCAGATTCTCCTCAGCAGAGATGCCGGGTTCTGTGCCCTCCGCCTGCTGAGGGACCTATGCTGGTAGATAATTGCTCTGCATTTTCAAACTATTAGACGCCAGTCTTACATTTGAGGCGAGATTTCTCCAGAGAGGTTCATCTATAGTTGCCTAGAAACAGACTTCTAAGTATGCTAGAACAAGGTATAAGAGATAAATATTTCGTTTTGAACTATCTGACCTTACCCTACAAAACTGCAGGAATGTTCTTCATGGAGGCAAACATCTACAAAACGGCCTGAGAAAATTGACTCTAAGTGGGGTGTGCTGTGGGGGTTAAGGGCAGATATGGGCTTCTTTAAACTATTAGACTCACAGTCTTGGAATCATAGCAGATTCCTCATAGGATAGAAATACACTGCAAAATGTTTTGGGAAATCTGATACCAGGTGGCAGATAATTAGGTCTACAACAAGATAATTTTTCAGGCTTCTGTCCTTGGAAATCTTTGGGCCTGATTCAAATTTTGCTACAGATCTCTGAGTGCAATTCTCCAAAATGTGTTTTGAAAGAAACAGACCCATGCAGTACTATGGGGCCTGTTGCAAGCAGACAATTATCCCATTTTAAACACAGATGTACAGTCTCAAATTTGAGGATTCTTCAAAGCAGGAGAACTGCCAGACGGCTCTGGCGGGAATATCAACTACCAAGCTGACTGAGATTAAGAGGCGTAATCGATAAATATCTTCAGTTTTAAACTACTGACTGTCCTGGCCTTGAAAATCAGGTGATGGCCCTTCTATGAACATAATCTCAACAAAGAGAAAATGAAAATTACCCAAAGATAAAATGTCAGGTCAAGAGGATATAGAAAAATCTCTGTTTTAATTGTTAGACCTATATACTTGAAATTTGTTAAAGATGTTCTTTCTGTTGAATAGGGAACCACTAAGAATAAATCTAAGCAACAAGTCTGGGGCTGTAGGTTGGATATATTGACAAAATTACTTTTCGAGCTACATGAACATAATAATGAACCTGGTTTGTTTTCTTTGTTGACTGAACTGCCAAGAGGTAATTGGGAACACAGCTCCAACGACTACGGGATATTTTAGGCAGTCCTTGGCTTTTCAGGATTTAGATCTGAAATCTATTTTCAACTAATTTACGGAGTAGATCCACTGAAAATTGGTTCTATAGAAATCCACTTTGTTTTGAGTTACGAAAGATAAACATCATCTATGCTCAATTTTAGAGATTTTGAAAATACAACTAGATTCTGCCCTTTTTATCACAGGTGACAGTTATAATACGTATATTTTCAATCAATCGAATCTTAATGCTAGGAATAATTTATACATATATGGTAAAATCGAGAAAAATATCAGAAATACCCAGCGAAGTGGGTGGGTAACAGCTAGTACAGTATACAGGTTGGTAAAAATTTATAAAACATCAGAAATACCCAGCGAAGCGGGCGGCACGGCCAGGAAGGTGGGAATGTAAATTTGGGTATAAAATCTTTATACTGCAAATAAGAAGGTTTGAATATAAAATATTTTTATTTGAATATCACATACATTCTCAAGGATCGGCACCTTGAAATAATGTCTTTAATTTATATTTAAAATTATGCTCAGAATTTTATTTAATGCTCATTAAAGAAATGATAGAAAATCCTATATTATTCATATAATTTTAAAAATTGAATCTTTTTGAAGAAAATTTTCAAATTGTAATGTTTTTAGAATTATTTTGACCTAGATTTTTGTAATGTTCTTAAGGATGTTCAAACAACTATAGGATCTATTTTACAATAACTTAATTAGTTTTCTGGAAGAAAAATAAAGGTTTATATGTATGCTAAAATTTAAATGAAAGTAAAATCTCCTAAGATTTTAATTCTTTTAGAAAAAGTATTGTTTGGGTTATCTAATAAATAAGAACGTCAAAATTTGTGAACTTCAGTTGAAGAAACTACATACACTTAGAGCTCAGCTACACCCATCCTTTACGAATATTGTCTCTGATAATTTGTATCCTTTTGCAATTAATAATCACACTATTGTTAGTTATCGTAGTGCTGGTGAGATATCTGAAAAATCTGAAAAGCCTGTGTCCGACAAACGCACTTCTATTAACATTGACGCCCTTTGATTCCGCTGTTTTGAAATGGGTCGAACTCACTATTGTTTCTTCCTTTTAAGGCTAATAAATTGCAAAATCTATTTTCTATGATCCATATTTTATAATTCAAACTGGCATCCTGAAGGATTAACAATTACTCCTTCAGCTGTCACCTAATGCGCAAATCCACTCTCATGAGCGTACGAAAAGCTGGTGAATCGATCGACGAAAATATCTCTGCTCACTTTGATCACGACGCGCAACGGTGAATGAGCCTTTAGTTCACACTCTCAATATTTATTTATTCATCTAAATTTTCAACTGCATTAGTAAATATATTTTAAAGCTACCTGATTGAGCTAAAATTTTATATGCTGACTCATTATTAACAGTAATTAATTAAAATGAATTGATTTCATAACGAATTATTCAAGAATTGCGTAAATACATCCATACATCATTTTTGCGAGCATAGTTATCTATCGGCGATCATACGAAAATTGAAAAGGTTTTTCTGTAACATTCAGCTAACTGAAATTGAAACACATTTGTTTCGATAGTAATGCACACTTTAATGATAATAAATAAAACACTGCTACCAATGTTGTGATTCTGTCATACATATTACATTATATTAATCTGTAATTATTATCGATAAAAAGAATCCAGAAAATTTTCTTACCTGCTAATAGAATTGACTGATATAATACTTATATTTTATTTATCTTTAATGATTATGTTTCGACACCTTACAAGCACTATAGACAAAATCTAAACTGAACTGGTCTTAATAAAGAAATTTGAGCCTTGTTAAATTTATTAACAAAATCTGAATCTAAATTTTACTACCTATTTAGTAGAAGTAATAAGCAAATACTTTAATTTGAGAAATATTATCAAAACTTTGTTTTATTCATTTTAACTGTATATATAATGTTATATATCTATACATTTTATGCTGCAGGCCATTTGAATTTTTATTATACTGTATGTTGATAAACAAAGGATCAAAGATTTAAATTTGCAGATACAAAAACAAACCAGGTACTATACTGGGACCTATTATGATTTTCTAACTGATGAATAAGTAAGAAGTTGAACTCTGACTTGCATTTTTCTTTTATCTCTTATATAATTATTTAGCTGACCTGGCAAACGTTGTTTGGCTATACATTATTCTAATAAGAATGGTAGTCGAAAACTAACTCATTTTAAGGTGTGGGATGTAAGAAGGACTGAAGAGAATGGAAAGTTTAATGATGACAACTTATAAAAGCAATAAAACACTAAACATTCTTTTGAATTGTACTTATTATTTTAACTAATAACTCACCATCTCTATCACAAATATGATACAATTAAAAATAACATTATCAGGCCCTCTTATGCATTTGAGTGTAATGATGTTTATGAGTCCATCTTTAGTTTTCACCAACATAAACAAATCAGAATGGTTTGGAACATGCTGATGGATCTGTGGTCCAAAAGAAAAATATCATATGTCCAACGTTTACAACTAGACTTGTTTGTGACTTATTGATTGTCATTATGGAATTTTTCAACCTAATTTTAGGAATTGAACTGTCAGAATTCAATTGGCACCTTAGTGGAATAATAGCGAATAGGTCGTAGTAATTCATATTTTATTCTTGAATTTATATTCAGTGTTACGATAACATTTCTAACTAATTTTTCATGACTCAATCATGTGTTTGGCCAGGCATGTGAGGGTTCAAATTTATGAAGCAAATACCATAGATCCAACTTTAAATGGTGCGATGGCATGGCTGGCACATCCACTGAGTCCAGAACTCTGCTGGATAATTTATGTAGCCTCTGTTGGTGCATCGCAAACTGCATCGATAGATTTGAAGCGACACTGTCCCCAGGCACAGTGGGAATTGACAATTGCCCCTGCCCTGCAAGGTCAGAGGTCCTGTGGTCTGAGGCCGATCTTAGAAATATACTTGCTAGAAAAGCCCGTTTCCACTTAGTACTGCTTATATAACGACGAAAAATTAAAACTAGAATTTTAAAATTATATTTTATTTAATTATCTCAAGCATGGAGAATAAATAAAAGTGAATCCCGGTTTGCTTTCATAGCTTTGAAATATGATATGCTGAAGGTAAAAATCAAGTAGAAAAGTCTGCTCTAACAAAGAGATGAGAATCTATAAAAATTACTGGTGACAATGAGCTATTTAATAGCTAATAACTCAGGCAAGCGTGGAAAACCTCCTATAGCTGTTTCCTCTGCATTGAATTATAAATTAGTGGTTTTCAGGGCCATCTTCTCATCTGTCCATTAGAACATTCTTTTCAGTAAGGTATGTGTATATATACTAGTTGTTACTCCGTTTGTCAAGCTGGGTATTTCATGATGTTTTATAAATTTTTACTGCTTATATATATGTATAAATAATTGATATCTAAGTCCTAGCATTAAGAATTCGATTGAATAGAAAAATATACTTATACCTGTAACTGTCACCTGTTGATAAAAAAAAGAGCAGAACTCATCTAATTTGTATTTTCTAAAAATCTCTAAAATTGAAGCATAGAATGATGTTTGCTCTTTCGTAACTCAAAAACCAAGTGGATTCCCGCAAAACCAATTTTCGGTGGATCTCTACTCCGTAAATTGAACATGCAAGCCAAATTTCAAGTCTAAATCAACAGAAAAAAGCAAAAGTTTACTATAAATATCCCCGTAATCCCGTTGAGAGCCGTTTTCCAAAATTACGCTCTTAGCGGATTTCAATTCAACAAAAGAAAAATGCAAACCAAATTTCATTATTATAGTCCTTGTAGCTCGAAAAAAGTAATTTTTTTTGTCAATACGTCCCAGTAACCCCCTGCAACCCCAGAACTTGATTTGCTTAAAATTTATTCTTAGTGGATCCCTATTCAACAAAAAAAACATGCTTAAAAAATTTCAAGTATATGGGTCTAACAATTAAAAACAGGAATTTTTTCTGTAACTCCTCTTGACCCCTCGCAAACATCTTTAGGGGTCAATTTTCATTTTACTCTTTGTTAGAGGAACTCTATTTCATGAAAGGAACATGCCTACCAATTTTCAAGCAGGATGATCAAGTAGTTTAAAAATGGAAATATTTATCGATTACGCCTCTTAATCTCCCGAAATTAAACTTGGTAGTTGATATTCGCGAAACCCATTTTGTAGCGGTTCTCTACTTTACGAAAGGAATCTGCTTATCAAATTTCAAGACTGTACGTCTAACAGTTTAAAAATGGGGATAATTGTCTATAACCCACTTGAGCCCCGCAACGCCACTTCTGGGTCTGTTTCACAAAACCCATTTTGTAGGGGAATTGCACTCTATGAAAGGAATCTGCTTATCAAAATTTGAAGACTGTGCGTCCAATTAATTAAAAATGCAAAAAAATTATCAATAACGCCCCTTGAACCCCCGCAACACCACCTAGGGGTCGATTTTCACAAAACACATTTTGCAGTGTATTTCTATCCTATGAGAGGAATCTGCTAACCAAATTTCAAGACTGTGAGTCTAATAGTTTAAAAAAAGAAATAATTATTTATATCTGCCCTTAACCCCCTGCAACACCCCTTGGGGGTCAATTTTCTCCAAACCCGTTTTGTAGCGGATATTTACTCCATGAAAGAAACATTCCTACCAATTTTCAAGCAGGTAGGTCAAATAGTTTAAAAACGAAAATATTTATCTCTTACGCCGCTTATTCCCCTGCAACGCCACTTAGAGGTCTGTTTTCACAAAACCTTCTTATAGCTGATCTCTACTCTATGAAAGAAATCTCTTTATCAAATATAAAGACTGTGCGTCTAATAGTTTAAAATGGAAATAATTATCTATAAACCCCTTAAGTCCCCTCAACGCCACTTGGGGGCAATTTTCACGAAACCCATTTTTAGCGTGTCTCCACCCTATGAGAGGAATCTGCTTACTAAGTTTCAAGACTGTACGTCTAATAACTTAAAAATAGAAATTTATAACGTCCCTTAAACCCCCCGCCCCCGTAACACCCTTGGGGGTCAATTTTCCCAAAACCCATTTTGTAGCGGATATTTACTCCAGGAAAGAAACTTACCTACCAATTTTCAAGCAGGTAGGTGAAGTAGTTTAAAAACGGATATAATTATCTATTACGCCCCTTAATCCCCCGCAACGCCACTTAGAAGTCTGTTTTCACAAAACCCGTTTTGTAACTGATCATTATTCTACGAAAGGAATCTATATATCAAATTTAAAGACAGTGCGTCAAATAGTTTAAAAATGGAAATAATTATCTATAACGCCCCCTAAGCCCCTGCAACGCCACTTGGGGGTCGATTTTCAGCAAAATCATTTTGTAGCGGATCTCTACTCTCTGAAAGGAATCCGCTTACCCAATTTCAAGATTGTACATCAAGTAGTTTAAACACGGAAACAATTATTATTAAAGCCCTTAACCCCCCGTAACGCCCCTTGCGTTTCGAATTTCGGGAAATCCTTTCTTAGCTGATGTCTACTCTATCAAAGGAACATGTCTACCAAATTTCAAGTCTGTAGGTTGAATAGTTCCAGAGATTTCGTGATTAGTCAGTCAGTCAGTCAGTCAGTGAGTGAGTCGCTTTTCTCCTTTATATATATAGATAAATTATTGATATCTAAGTCCTAGCATTAAGAATTCGATTGAATAGAAAAATAAACTTATACCTGTAACTGTCACCTGTTGATAAAAAAAAAGAGCAGAACTCATCTAATTTGTATTTTCTAAAAATCTCTAAAATTGAAGCATAGAATGATGTTTGCTCTTTCGTAACTCAAAAACCAAGTGGATTCCCGCAAAACCAATTTTCGTGGTGGATCTCTACTCCGTAAATTGAACATGCAAGCCAAATTTCAAGTCTAAATCAAACAGAAAAAAGCAAAAGTTTTACTATAAATATCCCCGTAATCCCATTGAGAGCCGTTTTCCAAAATTACCGCTCTTAGCGGATTTCAATTCAACAAAAGAAAAATGCAAACCACATTTCATTATTATAGTCCTTGTAGCTCGAAAAAAGTAATTTTTTTTGTCAATACGTCCCAGTAACCCCCTGCAACCCCCAGAACTTGATTTGCTTAAAATTTATTCTTAGTGGATCCCTATTCAACAAAAAAAAACATGCTTAAAAAATTTCAAGTATATGGGTCTAACAATTAAAAACAGGAATTTGTTTCTGTAACTCCTCTTGACCCCTCGCAAACATCTTTAGGGGTCAATTTTTATTTTACTCTTTGTTAGAGAACACTATTTCATGAAAGGAACATGCCTACCAATTTTCAAACAGGATGATCAAGTAGTTTAAAAATGGAAATATTTATCGATTACGCCTCTTAATCTCCCGAAATTAATATTGGTAGTTGATATTCGCGAAACCCATTTTGTAGCGGTTCTCTACTTTACGAAAGGAATCTGCTTATCAAATTTCAAGACTGTACGTCTAACAGTTTAAAAATGGGGATAATTGTCTATAACTCCACTTGAGCCCCCGCAACGCCACTTCTGGGTCTGTTTTCACAAAACCCATTTTGTAGGGGAATTGCACTCTATGAAAGGAATCTGCTTATCAAAATTTGAAGACTGTGCGTCCAATTAATTAAAAATGCAAAAAAATTATCAATAACGCCCCTTGAACCCCCGCAACACCACCTAGGGGTCGATTTTCACAAAACACATTTTGCAGTGTATTTCTATCCTATGAGAGGAATCTGCTAACCAAATTTCAAGACTGTGAGTCTAATAGTTTAAAAAAAGAAATAATTATTTATATCTGCCCTTAACCCCCTGCAACACCCCTTGGGGGTCAATTTTCTCCAAACCCGTTTTGTAGCGGATATTTACTCCATGAAAGAAACATTCCTACCAATTTTCAAGCAGGTAGGTCAAATAGTTTAAAAACGAAAATATTTATCTCTTACGCCGCTTATTCCCCTGCAACGCCACTTAGAGGTCTGTTTTCACAAAACCTTCTTATAGCTGATCTCTACTCTATGAAAGAAATCTCTTTATCAAATATAAAGACTGTGCGTCTAATAGTTTAAAAATGGAAATAATTATCTATAATACCCCTTAAGTCCCCTCAACGCCACTTGGGGGCAATTTTCACGAAACCCATTTTTAGCGTATCTCCACCCTATGAGAGGAATCTGCTTACTAAGTTTCAAGACTGTACGTCTAATAACTTAAAAATAGAAATTTATAACGCCCCTTAAACCCCCCGCCCCCGTAACACCCTTGGGGGTCATTTTTCCCCAAACCCATTTTGTAGCGGATATTTACTCCGGGAAAGAAACTTACCTACCAATTTTCAAGCAGGTAGGTGAAGTAGTTTAAAAATGGATATAATTATCTATTACGCCCCTTAATCCCCCGCAACGCCACTTAGAAGTCTGTTTTCACAAAACCCGTTTTGTAACTGATCATTATTCTACGAAAGGAATCTATATATCAAATTTAAAGATAGTGCGTCAAATAGTTTAAAAATGGAAATAATTATCTATAACGCCCCCTAAGCCCCTGCAACGCCACTTGGGGGTCGATTTTCAGCAAACTCATTTTGTAGCGGATCTCTACTCTCTGAAAGGAATCCGCTTACCCAATTTCAAGATTGTACATCAAGTAGTTTAAACACGGAAACAATTATTATTAAAGCCCTTAACCCCCCGTAACGCCCCTTGCGTTTCGAATTTCGGGAAATCCTTTCTTAGCTGATGTCTACTCTATCAAAGGAACATGTCTACCAAATTTCAAGTCTGTAGGTTGAATAGTTCCAGAGATTTCGTGATTAGTCCGTCAGTCAGTGAGTGAGTCGCTTTTCTCCTTTATATATATAGATGAGCGTATGAAAGTTTTGATGATGATGATCGCTGATTGGAAAATCGCTTAAAAAATCGATTTCAATAAATGTGAAGCGAACTTTGAGATAATCTACGTTCATGGCATCATTTAGGCTTTGGGCCCCCTAGATGCCTTGGGCCCCCCGCAGTGCGGAGGTTGCGGGGGTGCACGTTACGCCACTGCCCAAGCAACAACTGTTTCTACTGAATATACGTAAAAAATTCCAAAAGAATCGGTCTAGCCGTTTCATTTATCTCATGTTACTTATTTGAAATAATGATAACAAAGTAAAAAAGATTAAGTTTTTCGCAAATATTTTAGATATTTTTGTTTTATAAACCGTGCAATATATTAATTTTTGAATTAAATATATGTATAAAAAATGGGAAAAAAACTTTTCACTCGCCAAATTTGGTGATTTTTGATTTGCTATAGACACCCATTTTGCTATTGTAACCAGAGGCGGATTAAGCGGCTGGCGGACCTGGCGGCCGCCAGGGGCCCCGAGCACAAGCAGGGCCCCCAAGCTGATAGACTTCAGTTATAAGTTCAACGTGCAATAAAAAAATTTTGTACTGATATTGCAAACCCAATGATTACCCACAATTTGAATCGCATAACAATTAGTGTTCCCCTGTTATATTGCATGTAATTGCGATTGAAATCCATTTGTTTTTTGCTTTTTTTTAAAAAAAAATGTTTTCCTGAACTTTGGTCTTTAATATATGTTTTCGGTTCCAAGTTTTTAAAAAGTTGATCCCAGATTTCTTATATTAAAATAATGATCCCAGATCTCAGACTATAAACAACTACCAATGTTTAGTTCTTTCGAAAGAATTTAGTATTTGAAGGTTAATGATTTATTGTTATCTGGATTTTCGTGTTTATATTTGAGAATGTGGGGAAAGAGATCGAAGCAGTGTCGGATTAAACGACATGGAGGCCCCTAGACAGTCGAGTTCTTGGACCCCTTAGCCTGTTTCTGGAGCTCTAACAGAAAACAGAACACGCTTTTGTGGGCCCCTAAAAAGCACGGGGCCCATAGGCAATTGCCTACTCCTCCTAACGAGTAATCCGGCACTGGATTGAAGTATTTTGTAAATTTAGCATCAGTTTTATTTCAGTCAGCATGACAGAAATAGTGAAATATTTAAGTGAGATTGAAATTTCTCTAAATTGATGAATGAATCAAATAGTGAAATAGATTAAAGTAATTTTTCGAAAAAAACTGTAGAGAAGCGTTTCTCAAACTGTGGGGCACACCTCCCCCCGAGGGGGAAGCGTGATATCCCTACGAGGGGGCGCGAGCATATGGAAAATAGAAGATTAAAAAAAATTAGTTTACTGACATGAAGTAAAGCAAAATACTTTCTGACATAAAAACACACACATTACATTGCTATAATTTATACATATCATCTGGCGATATTACATCGAAAATAAAAGCTCCTAGCTATACAGGAGCCCCTTACATGTGTAATCAAAAGGTCGTAAAATGTTATCAATGGTCTTTTACCATTGATAACATTTTACCAGCTATTTTACGTTTATAAAATAGTATGTTGCTTGCTTAAAACGATATAAGTTTTCCGTGTGAATTCTGAATCTCAGGAAACGCAATAAGAAAAATTTAAAAGCTGGTAAAGTTACTCAAAATAATGAGAAGACAAGGAGTGGTGTAATCTTTGAATGTAGGAAAAACTTCTCATTCAAAGCGGATCCACAGAAAGATCGTTTGAAGTGAAATACAGAAAACACTTAGGATGGAAAAAATCCATTCAGAATGTTATTTGCCTGTAAATGACACAATAACCCCTTCGTCGATTGATTGACTGTAATAAACGTCGTACTAAGAAGCTACAGGAAGGCTTGGCCCTTAGTCGGAATTTTTTTCAGAGATGGTCCAGTGAAAGAGAATATTATATTTTATTTATACCGGTTCTCTTTTATTTCTGCAACAACCAAAAGACTGGATGTGCATTATGGTGAGCAAGGGCTCGATAACTGCTACCCGTTTCGAGAAAAGATAGGACCATAAGCGCCAGAAGTCTTCCGTCACCCTCCAAGTCTACAGTTAATTATTTTTTTAAGGAGTATCAATGAGTTCTCAACGTTGGTCCTCTGGGGGAAGGGGGAGGGGGCACGTTAAAGAAGAATTTTGGTACATTAGACAAAAGCAGGATCGGGAAAAGCACGATCAAGATTTATGGCAGGCTTAAGGACGAATGAAAAGAATGGGATGGAATGACCCTCAGAAAAAGACCCCCTTTTGAAGAAAACTGAGGAAATTTTGCGTTAATTTGACTTTCGAACTAATTTCTTTTAGCTTCCTGCGCTTATACAGACAAATCGGAGAACCGTGTTTAAACAACATAAAAAGGTAACTATATTTTCATTTTCAAATTCTTTTTTGATTTTTAAGATTTAATGCGCGGTATTTTGATCATTGCGTAAAATAAAGTGAAGAAAAATATTTTGTCGCGTTTGCGTGTCATTACTATTTTATTTATTTATTTATTTTTCGTATTACATACATAAATATAAATAACTGTCATCAGTTTCTTAGAATATTTTCATGATGATTAACATATTTAAATGTGTTTTCGTAGTTTGAATCTTAAAACATTTTCGATTGGCATTGTTATTCAAATGAAAAAGTATTATTTGCCTCTCGTATAAAAATAATTTCTTGAGTCAGTTATAAAAAGCGATAGTAGTTCATTTAAAATACAAAACATTAATGAGATTTTGAGTACATCCATTAATTATTTACCATACTTAAAAGAATCCTAACAATAAATCGAAATTGAAATAAAAACGGCATTATATTTATTGCATTGATTTTTTGTTTGTAATCCTAACGTATTACGATAATTTTGTTTAGTAATATATGAGCCAATCTATAATTTCTAAATATTTCATTAAAATTGCTTCAAACTGTTAAAAGAATTTTCAAAGAAAGAAAGTATATTAAGCTTACTTAAAAATACACTTTTCTTTCTTTTTATTCGTAACGTGAAATAAACTTATAATTTTTCTAATATACCTTAAAACTGCTAATAGAACCATTATTTTGTAAGATTAAATTTGAAAAGCACACATTTTTTTCTTCTTTTTGTATTTATTGCCATTTTAAGAGTGATTTACTGGCGATACTTTTTTGATTACGATCTTTTGTCCAGACAATTTGAAAAGATATATATATTTAATGCAATCTAATAATTAAATGTGTATAACTAATTATAAAAATACATAAAAATCGTATAATTACTTTAAAATGCATAATTTCTTTAAATAAATAATAAAGTTAATCAAAGTTCTAATAAAGTTAATCAGAATTCATCCATAACTATATTTAAAATCTTTAAAAAAGGCAACAATGCCAAAACTAAAGCAGAAATTTCTTATAAAAAGCATTTAATGAAATGTTTATTTTTACAGAACAATAATAAATGTAAAAAATATAGGTACTATTTTTTAATTGCTCCTAGTTTAAAACTATTTAAAGTGGTAGCAAAATGTATTACAGAAATAAAAATATGATAAACACAATTTATAAAGTTGATAAGAGAGGGATTTCAAACAAAATAGAAATTTGAAAAGTTATTCAATATGTAGTAAGATTGTTTAATTTTGAGATAGGGAACTTTGAATGTAATTAAGAAATAAATTTAGTTGAAAAATTGTAGATTTCTTTTGTGATATATTGTGGCGTTTGTAAAGCAGTTTTGAGTTATCTTAGAAATTTCAAACTATTTTGGAAATGTTTTATTGTTCTGTTTAGTCACAAGTATTAAGATTTTTGAAAAAACAAACAAGTATAGTAATAATACTAAACTAGAATGTGTAAAAAACATTTGTATTCAGTTAATGTTTTATTAACTTATATTTAGAAACTTTAAAAGGAAACTTTACAAAAATCAAGAGTATTATAATTGTTTTTCCAAAAAATCCCACAGTTTTTTAAAAGAAAACCTCAGAATTTTTGAAAGCTTACTTTTGGTTGAGATATTTTAATAATTTTGATTATAAGTAATCCGGAAGCTAAGCTACGTTTTGTTCTAGAAATTAAACTATGATTTCTGTAAAGAATTAAACAAAATATGTGTGTATCATAAATCAGAAATTTCATAATTCTATCAGAAAATTTGAAAAAAGATAATGTAATTTTATGAGAGTTTGGAAAAAAATTTTTAATGCTTTACAAATTTTAGCTCTAAATTTGGACTGCGTATTAAAAATTGCAGAGGGACATTTGATAATGCGTCTAATATGTCCGGGCGGTACTCAGGTCTAAAGGCACGTATTAAAGAACACAGTTCAAGCGCAGTTTATATTCCTTGTTTCATTCATTATTTAAATTTAGTAGGAAATTTAGCAGCAGAAAGTTGTAGCGATGCAATTAAATATTTTATGCTTGTACAGAAATTATTAAATTTTTTTTCTGTGTCAACCCATCGCTGGCTAATTTTAAATAAAAATCTGGAAAGGAGTAAACATGCAATATCTGTGAAAAAAAGTTTCAGATACACGATGGTCAGCAAGAGCAGATGCCGTACGAGCTATAAGACTTGGTTATACACACATTGGTTATACACTTGGTTATACAGGCCCGGGCTGAAATCCGTGATACAAATGAGGAGAAGATCACAATACTAGAGGCAACTTCTCTTTTGAAATAGACGGGGAAGTATGAAACTTCCCTAATGACCGTGATTTGGGATACCATACTCCAGAGGGTGAGTGCTACTAGCAAAGCATTACAATCAGTTGGGTGTGAGCTATTAAAAGGAACTAATCTACTGAAATCTTTAAAAAATTATATACAAAATTTCAGGAATGAATTTGAAAAAGTAGAACAAAAAGCAACTGCTTTATCAGGGCTCTCATTTGAAAAGGAAGTTGGACAAACTTGCAGGCAGCGAAAGAGAAAAATTATTTTCGGTGAAACTATAAAGAAGGTCCTGAATTTGAAAATAGGGAAAATTTCTTGGTCAACTCATTCTATGTCATATGTGATAGAACAAGTGCAGAACTATTCCGAAGAGCTGGAATATATGAAAATGTTATCGAACACTTTTTTTGTACTTTTTGACGAGATGTTACCTGAAATTAAGAAGAAAGCTGTACAAAAATTAAAGGATATTTACAAAGACGATATTGAATCGTTTAATTTTGACGATGAATTGGATCAGTTTTTGCTATTTTTAAAAGAAAACAAAGATACAATGAACACTCCAATAGAAATTTATCGAGTTGCAAAAAAAAAATGGTCTCGACTTTCCCTAATGTAGAGATACTTTTAAAAATATTTTTAACTATACCGATATCAAATGCATCAGGTGAGAGATCTTTTTCGGTTTTAAAGCGCGTTAAAAATTATTTAAGAAGTAGTATGGGAGAAGAGAAACTGAACACCATGGCATTTTATATATAGAACAAGATGTTTTGGACCAAATAGATACTGCAAAAATAATCGATGAATTTGCCCAAGAAAAATCAAGACGTAAAGTTGTATAGCAAAATTTTAAGCTTTTAAATAAGGTTTTTTTATAATTCTTTAAAATAAAGTTTAATTTTTTTAGCCGTTAATTTTTTTTTTAGCTATACATTTTATTTTGAGAATTTAAGGTCAGCGAATTTTTTCACTATTTAAGTTTTTCGACTTTTCAGCCCAGGGGGCCCCAAACCTTTTACCGCCAGGGGCCTCCAACTAGCTTAACCCGCCTATGATTGTAACCCATGAGCAGGGTGATTTGGACGGTGGAATAGAGAAAAGTCACACATCTGGCGCGAAACCGGTTTTCGATGCCAAACGAAATAAACGACGAGATAAGCAACACACAGGGGGAAAACAATTACGCGTTTTAAGGTTTTTATTTAATATCTTTTCAACTAATTGCAATATCGGAATGAAAAATAGTTTACATCCTATTCTCAGACCTACTGAATATGCGCACAAAATTTCATAAGAATCGGTCCAGTCGTTTCGGTGGAGTTTGGTTACAAACACTGTGACAGGAGAATTTTATATATTAGATTTTCACTAATTTAACGAGCACGATAAATAAGAATTTGAGACAATTGGCTCAGCAAAGTAATTGTTTTGTAATTTTCAGAACAATACACTTACAAATACAAGTAAATCAATGAAGTTTATATGTACTTTAAAAAATATGCATCCATAAATGTATAATGCTGTATGGTGAAGAACATACAATATATTTTAATAATTTGTGAGATTCATATTCCACTATTTTTCCAGAAATCAGGGAATAAATCAGTTCGATACTGAAGAGCATGATCATATAGAAATTGAGAAGCAAGTATCTACCTATATTCTTAAAATACTGATTGCATTAACTTTTCCTAATATTAAAAAAACAGTTACGATAAAAGAAAATTTCTAATTATCAATTTTACTATACTACAACTGACATTTTAAACTTCACGTTATTTTTATTTAACATCTTTATAAGCTTAAAATTCAGGAATAATTACATATACATGCATAATTATGTAAAATTTCTTTTAATACAGGGATAGCGAACGTTACATTGTGATTAAGGCCAGCACTTTCCATTCCTTCCTGGATAAGTTTGCCTTTCACAAAACAGAATAGAAGCAGAAGGATATTGTACAGAAAAATAAATGCATTGCAAGAGATTTTTTAGTGTATTATATGTTTTAAATATTGAAAATACCTTAATGTCCCCCCAAAATAATATTTTGGAAGCCCTTGATATGTTTTTGGTAAAATTATAAGGACAGGTATGTCCAACACACACATAATAGAACATATGTTTGGTTAATCTAAATTTTACTTATTTTACACATCTTTACAGTAGTTAACAGAGGTACTTCAGTATTTAATTATCTAAGAAATTAGGACACAATAATCTGATATGTAAATATACATGTTGTATCAAAAACAAGTATACATACATATAAATAAAAAACTTGTTGTTTTTAATAATTTTAGAATATTACAGGGAAAAAGAAAAAACATTTTTGAGAAGCATTCACTATAGAAATGGAAAAATATTTTAATTTACTATAGCTTCGTTAATGTTTATACTTGATGATTAATCAAGTACCATTTTTAAACATTAGAAGTCAAAATTATCATTTACCATTTGTAAAATTACATGTAAAAAATTATGCAACATTTTGAAAGTCTTTACTGGCTGTGCTATTTTAGGTAAGATATATGTTTGATCGAGAATTGAATTCCAAATATGATAATAAATTAAGGCATTAAAATTTTTTAATTAAAATCTGTAAATAATAGAATATGTTTATATCCATTTATGGAATATAAAAAAGTCCTGCTCACTCTTACATGATCAAAATAAAAAAGGCATTTTTGAATCCCTAATTCTTTTAAAAAAACAAATAAATAATAATTGTAATATATTTGTGTGGTATCTATTAGCACAACATGTTTTTCAGAGTTTGACTGTGGTATAAACCTATCACACAGATGTACAATTTCTTTTACTATGTATTACAAATAAGCATTTAAAGATATTTGCACAATTTGTAGAAGATTTATCATTATAGATTAGATTTGCTTTATATCATTAGATTTATTTTTACATTAATATAAAAGTCTAAAAGACTCATGAATATTGATATTATCCTGCTTATAAGTCCTGAATAAATTTGTCGCATTGAGTTACTTACAAATATTGACCCAAGAAGAGTACTTGGATCAATTATATATTTATTGAGAATTAGGATCATGAAACCAAATCTGGCTTTATGTCATCTGGCATGATCTTATCTGGCATGAAACCAAATACAGACATTTGATTCTGTGGGATGTTGTTGCATTATACAGCCAATAACTGGAGCTGTTCCTGCTCATGTTTGAACACAGTAATAATAATAACATAATTTATTAAAGTTCTTGATGTGTTTTTGCTTTGCAAAATTATTTGGCAGTTTAATACATAAGTTTCTAATTTTGGAATGGTATGAGTACTGATTTAGCATTTCTTTGAAAAACTTTGAAGTGTTTTAATATTTTGCTCAAGTATAATTTGCGAAACTGAAAAGTTTCTTGAAATTTAGGATTTTCCTGGTAAACTAATGATATAATTAGTTAATTATCTTGCTTATAAGTAGTAGAAACTTATTTTGATTAGAATGGAACTCCGTTTATTCATGATAAACTTTGGTAGCTTGTTGATGTTTAACAATGATTTTAATCTTTAATAATATATTTTGGTGGCAAGCTTCTCCATGATATGGGCCACAAGAAAATGTCAAAAAATTGTTTTTTTTAAAAATGTTTAGGGCATTGTGAGGCCTTAAAATAGTATGATTTGTACCAATACATTGTGAAGCTTTTAAAGATATGTTATAAAATACTAATATTTAGCAATTTTAGTCTTAGTAATTATCACCTACAAATGTTTGAATTTTTTTTATAAATTATTGTCTCCTTAGAAAAAAAAAGGAAGTATACTAAAATATGGAAAATTTTTTAGAAATTGTTTGAAACATGCTAAATTATTTTCGTGAAAATTTTTACATATAGGAGCATACAAAATTTTTGTTAGCTAGTTTATTTTAGTGATTACAATTATTTAACATGCATCATTTATCAACATTTAATTTTAATATTACATGATTATAATACAAGTGAAGCATGTGAAAATTTTATTTTTTTAACTAAGAAATTCATTGCAATTTAAGAAATGCATTTTTCATATTCTTTTGAAAGACTATCGGTGACATTACTTCATTATGTACTCATGAAGAGTATTTTTTCTAAGATGTATTCCATAAGAGTATTTTTTTTTGTCAGTTTCAATCTTTATTTGCATTATTATGGATACATAAAATTGAAACATTGTTATTGTATACTAATTTTTTAAACAACTGTTCTATAAAAATTCCAAAGACATAGTAAGTTCTTTCGAAATATATGGTGATTCTGTAATGAAATAACATATTTGCCAGCTTTGATTGTCTGACTTTACTTAGTAATTATCATTTACCGTAATTTCGCACGTATAGTCCGCACCATCGTATAGTCCGCAGACACGATTTTATGTAAAAAAATTTTCAAAAATCGTCAGATAGTCCGCACCACCGGATAGTCCGCGGACTATACGCCCGAAATTACGTTATTTTAATACGGCAATATTAATGTATTTTAGAAACAAATAACTAAGTATAAATAGAAAATAAAGTACTTCCTTACTAATATACCTTCAGAAATAAAACGCTAAATACAAACAAAAAACAGTGCTTACTAATTAATCATATATTAATTAATCACACATTAACGAAAACCTTCAAAGTCCGATTCATCGGTATCAGAATTAAACAGTTCTAATATATTTTCGGGAAGAGTGTCCGAAAGTTCATTTTCAGCATCACTATCTTCACTTGTCAGTGATTTCGTCGCTTTCACTAAAAATCCCGGCTTTTATAAATCCCGATCATCGGAAGTTCACGACAGCGTGTTTTTTAAATTTCAACGATTTTAACCGTGAACAACCAGCGTATTATCCGCACTGGTGGATAGTCCGCAGCTTCAAAAATTCGCATTTTAAACACAGATAGTCCGCGGACTATACGCGCGAAATTACGGTACAAAGGTTTGAAATTTCTTTTAGAAATTTCTCTTTAAACTGTCTTCAAAGTTTAAAAAAGAAAATACTCTTACACTATTAAATTAAAGAAAGGAATCACATGTTAATACATATTTTTTAGAAATAATGATTAACTTTATTGGATTATTCTTTATTATAAATGATTTCTTATGAGTTATTGAATTGCATATAAACTATCCAATAGATGTAAACCAAACGAATATTTCCATACAATTTTAAAAAATAAAACAATAATTAACATTAAAAATTTTGATATTCAAACAATAATACTAAAATGGATTTTCAAGAACAGCAAAAAGGAAACTTAATATAAATTTTAGAAAATAACAGTGAAATTCACAGGCTATTTTTTCATAATTACAAGAAGTTTTTATATAAAAAAATACAATTAATGTTACAAATTTGCTAATAAATACCTTTGCAAACGAATGTGTGCATCCATCTGCTCTGAAACATGACACATTTTATAATATAAAAATTTTATTGTTACGTCGATCCTACTCATTAGCAGTATCTCTTCCTATATTCACACACTACAGCCGAAGTATTAACTAATCATTCTGGCTCACTAGTCAAAAGAATTCTTTGTTTTGGCGAGCCACTCCTAATTAACAGCTGCACGCATTTTTCTCGGAAAATTCGCTTACAACATAATTTGTGACAGTAGTAGATTTCTCCCGATTCCAGAAGCAATTTGTTCAATAGAGCGCTGCAGAATTATTTAAATCACAATGTGGTGGGCACTTATAAAAAATAATTACTAAGCCTATAAGTATACAAAAATTCGAAGCAAAATGATGGAAGTATAAACTAAACTTAAATCTAATACTATAAACTAAAACTACATATATTTAGTCCCTTTTCTTAAACTAAAATAGTAGAAAATATATTAACAAAGATCCCTCGGCCTAGACCGCAGAGGGTGGGGGATGGGGGTGGAGCCCCTCCCGAATGAAGGAGAAAAAACAGAACTTCACTGAATAGCGCACGCTTCTCCAACTTCCATTTACGCATTTCCGTCCCTTTTCACGAAATCACTCCCACAAATCTCCAGCAATCGAGAGGAAAGACACATCAAAAATATTTAAAGCACTAAAAAGAATTTAAAGAATATTAAAAAGTAATGTTTACAAATTTGAAAGTTAGCGAGCAACCACAAGTGTCATACGATCAACAGTTATTTGCTTACATGATACCATGTTGTTAATCACGTGATTATAGTCACGATCGCAGCGCTCTCTAGTGATGAATCGACCCCATTACAATGCATTTTTTTTTAACATAGAAATAATATTATGGATAATCTGAAAGAAATTGGCAACAACTTGTGATAAAGGAATATTTTTGTTTTCAAATGACATAGCGAAAATGGCAGCCACCGCTGTAGCACAACTTACTCCTGTTGCTCAAGAAAACCCTAGAGATAAAGCTCTTCAAGATTATAAAAAAAAGATTTTGGAACATAAGGAAATAGAAGGAAGATTGAAAGAAAGTAAGTGTGATTTTTTTTTACTTTAATGTTGATATTATCGTAATTTATTTTAGTTGTGAAAGACAACCTACGGATTGACTATAGAATTGTATAAATTTGGTGGGCTAGAACTTAATTTCGGTGATCGAACTGTGAAGTTTTTCTATTCCAAAAATTAACATTAATCAGTCAATTATCTTCCATTCTATTCGTTGACTTCTAGCCATATTTCTAGTAGCTGCGAGTTTCCACAGTCAGCACTATCCTATTTCGCTTTAATTGTAATAAGTATAGAGAATTATTCTTTACAAATAGAGAAATGCATGATTGTTTCAGAGTTAAAAATATTAACTTCAATAAATTTTTCTCATTTTTGCTCTCTATCCTTAAAATTCAAAGATTGTTCAGTTCCTTTAATTACATATGACAGAACTGAAAGTGGTATATTGCATGATATTACAAAACAAATTAAGTTTGCCTTTTTTAAAAAAAATAGTTTTGTTTCAGCTTCTTGTTTGAAGTCCTGGAATTAAATTCTATTAATCATGTTTTTATTGGCTATGATCAACAGACATATCTAATTCTAATGCTATCATGTATTCTAAATTGGCTATAATCTATGAATAAATCTAATTGCTTTTCTCACAGTATTTCATATATATATATGTCTTATTTTGTGTCAAATGTAGGAATTGCATTACTGGGATACTGAATACCGCTGTTTTGAGCCATTTGTACAGTTTTATAATTCCAGTATTCACAAACTTCAGTACTGGTTTTTTGGTATTTACAAGAAATTTTTTAAACTGTCTTTACTATATGCTCAGGTTTCGCCAAACTAGCAAAATATTAGGTGAAATTGTCGAATCGGCCACTGGTCCGCCAATTTATGAAAAATCGCTAATTTCCTTTATGTACGAACGAGATTTAAAGAAAACAGCGTAGTGAAAATGCTGCCTGCGCAAAAAAAATGGAGGCCAAATCGCTGAAAACGATAATTACACAGTCTTAGAAGAACATTTACTCTCTTTCATATTAAAATCAACCTTACTCTGACTCACCACAAATAAACTTGAACTTAAAATCTCCATTCGATGTCATTCGACTCAATTAAAAAAAAAAAACCTTTCTCACACTTCTTTTGACGTCATGCATTTGTCCTTTCACCTTAAATTTATTTACACCTCCACTCAAAATCATCACGTATATCGTGCCTTTCAACCAATTCCATATCTTTACCACACTTACAATATTCATATCTATCTGCAATCAAACCTGCTTTCATACAAAATTCAAACATTTCCTTCCCTTTTCTAATCCATACAAATACCTTAAATTAACATTCTCATCATACCACATAACATCATTCTCACAAAACATTCTCACACTTACCTCAGACATTCCCCATGCAACAGCCATCACGAAAAGAATGCAGTAGCTGAAGACTAAAAAAGCACAAGCTCAACGTGGTCGAACGAAAATTTAAATAATGGCTGCTAAATTCTGTTGTCCAATAGGGTTACTGTAATTACTTGTCGTGTCGGATGGGGGTTGCCATATAAAAGATTTATCGCCAATGTAAAAAAAATCGTCCCAAGGGTGACTGTACTGTAAATCTGTTCCCCGACTTCTCCCTCACTGATACAAAAATCAAAAGGGTTACCAGATTTGGTGAGAAAACACTTGGCAGAATAAGTGGCTGATTCAACAATTCAGCTAAATATTTTTTGTTTTTATGTCTCTTTATTGGACAAAATTAATTAGACTGAATATAAAGTTGCATTGTACAATCAAGAGAAGTGATAAAATATATGAATTTTTCAAAGCAGCGGGCCAAAACTATTCTATTACAGCTCAGAGCAATACTGTACTTGCGCAGGATTCGTAATCTGATATTTGAATCTGTGAAAACAGGTTGTAGTTGTTGAGAAAGTGCATAATATTTTGTTATTTTTTTAAATTGGGGAGTTTGCTATTCACATTGTATTTGCATATCATCATGATTTCATAAATGAAAAAGAAGGAAAGAGACTGACCAATTCAAATTTGATTTTTACAGTAAATTTTCTTAAAATTTTGTACCCACAATCAGAAGAATTCAATACAGTTATCAAAGATGATTATGACACAAATGTCGATAGTGAAAAGGAATTGTCTCTTGAACAAAAATTAGAATTAGTGATAACTAAAACAAATTTCAACATACCAATGTACAATACAGAAATCGGCTATTTTCAAAACCAATTGACAAGAAATCGATTTATTTGATACCATATATACGATACCATCAACTATCGTAGATGCCGAAGGAGCGTTTTCAACAGCTGGTAATTTTTGCACATAATTACATTCCAGACTTAATATGATCATTACCACTCTTGTATAGTTTGTAGGGTTACCAAAGCTAATGCAATTAACAAAAATAACTAATCATATAGGTACCTAATGGTCACTAACAATGGTCTCATTTTAAAGATTGAAAAAGAAGGGTAGCTAGCTTGGCGACAAAAAGATCTCAAGAAACAATGAATGGGCTATAATAGGACCCAACTCCCTAAATTTTACACCCTATATTAGTGTAGCAAATTAGATTCCTGGTAAACAAGTTGAATCAAAACAGTCCCGATTGTTATGACAATGTTGGTGATTGAAACAATATTTGATGATTAATCCCTTATATCTGGCTAATTGTATTGTACCTATTAGTTAATTTAAACAAATTTGTCTTTAGTTTTAATTGAAATCCTCTTGAAATAAAAGCATATTTCAGTTTTGTTGGGAGAAAGCTTAATTGCAAGATTTTTGTTTGGATATGTTTTGAAAATTCAGTAATTTATTTTTTAATGGCTTAGTTTGATTTTCTTTCCCTTTTAGTTAGAGAACAGCTGAAAGAATTCAATATACAATATGAAAAATCCGAAAATGATTTAAAGGCTCTGCAAAGTGTCGGACAGGTATGTCAGTATCCATTCTTTATTCTTGTTCTTTTAAATATTTTTTTTGTATTAATTATTAAACAGTATGTATTATTTCATTGGAGGATTTTTACACCTTATTGAGTAAAAAAAATATGAGAATTAGAATAAGCTTTTAAAATATGTTCTTGTACATATGTTTTGAATCAAATAAAAGTCTCTTATCTTATAAAAGGCATCCAAAATATTATAGATTTTACTTCCTACAAAAATATTTTATATTGTTGGAAAATTATGTGTTAAAAATCGTGTGTATTATATAACTTCTATGTAGTGTAAAAATCATGGTTTAGTTCACACCTTTGATAAAGGAGTATGAAAAAAATGGTGCCGCGAATTGTGCCAACAGTGCATTTTTCTGTATTAGACCATGTCCAATAAGGTTACAGTAATTCATCATTTTTTTAAAATGCAAATTATGATTTTAAATAGTTAAGTCATTACTAAACATTTCCTTTGTAATAAAATATTATTAAAGTATCAGTTTCTGATTTATTGTTAAGCTATTTTTATTATAATTGTTGAAAGAAAGATATGTATGTAATACATACTTTCTTTTTCTTGTCATCTATATATGTATATATTCAATTCTTTTTCCCTCAAGATTGTTGGAGAAGTTTTGAAACAGTTAACTGAAGAAAAATGTAAGTGATATTTATTTGTATAACTTTCTATTTTTTTATGGCTCAAACCTCTATATTAATTAAGAAGGTTAACATTTTATGAATAAGTAACTTAAAATAATCCAGCTTATATTTGTGTATATGCATATTAGAAAGCTGATATATTAGATAATTGTGAACAGAGGCTTTTAAGTAAAATATGGTATTTATATTCAATTTTAAGAGTATTGAATGCATAAACAAAAATAAAATGAAAAACAATTGAAGGAAAAGGATATATATCAAGTTAAAAAAAGGCATTATCTGTTACTATACTGTTATCAAATTTGTGCAACCTATTTGTTAAAAATACTAGCATTAACTAAAAATATAATTTTTCTTTATGTTTTTTATTACTTTCCCCCCCAGTTATTGTGAAAGCAACTAATGGGCCTCGTTATGTTGTTGGATGTCGTAGGCAATTGGATAAAACCAAGCTGAAATCTGGAACTCGAGTTGCTCTTGATATGACTACCTTAACTATAATGAGGTATTTTTTTTTTATTTAAGAAATGTATGTATAAATATATGAAAAAAAAATTTACAAATAATTAGTAGTAATTTTTTTAACTATCTTTCAAAAATCTTTTAAATTAATAACCAGTTAAAAATTCATATAATTGAAACATTTTCTGTTTAATGAAGAAGATTACAGAGATTTGTATTTTTTTTCTTCTAAAAAATATTCATAAAATGTAACAAATTTCTTATAGATTATTATCTGTTTCTCATGAATATTTGTTATTATTTATCAAACTATAATTTATACAAACTTTTATGTTTTATAGACAAAATATATTTGGAGTCATATTTGTGTATAATCCTTATTATGGTTGCATGATTATGATTTGTATATGCATGGCCTTAACTTTTGTATATTCACAAATGATGTATTAAATATAGCCCTTTGAACATAATCTTTTGTGTTTTATAGATATCTGCCAAGAGAGGTGGATCCTCTTGTATACAATATGTCTCATGAAGATCCAGGTGATATATCCTATAGTATGATTGGAGGTCTTGGTGAACAGATTCGTGAGTTGAGGGAAGTAAGTGAAGCTAGGAGTATATATATATATATATTTTTGTGTTTACCATTTTTTTCTAAAAAAATTTGTATGAGAGTTATGTTAGTATTTTTTAAATAAGTTTTATTACTAGGACGTTAAATATATTTAATTCTTTTATGGCAATTGTCATGCAAGTGTACCAGCAAAAAACATGCATTCATTACCCGTTGACATGCTGATGTGCTACAGCATTTTCTTGTTCACTCCTGGTTGTTACACTTTAGTGCTAGTGTCCTGGAACATTTTAAAAGGAACTTTAAGCAACAGATAACATTGTTTGAAATACATGTAGATTTGATCTTCTATTCAAAATGAGGATTCGCATGCACATGGATTTTGATTATATAAATGTGAAGCGAAAGGAATATTTACAAATGGCATGCTTTATGATGTCTCTTTAGATGAACCTTTTTTATTATGGCAATAATAAAGCTGTGTATGCCTTTTGAACAGCTCACCTTGGAAGAAAAGTTCTAAAAGCATGAAACATTAAAATAAATGTTGGTGAGGGAAGCATAAACAATTAGAAGCTTAAAATTCATAACTCCTCCATTCAAACACAAAGTAGTCAGGATTCTCTTCCATACTGATTCGAAATAGTTGTTTTTGAAGGTAGTCATGTATGAAGATTTTTACTCTATTCTTAGATTGTCTAAAATTATTTGTTTTTGCTTTCAAAATAAGCTTCAACTTTGGCAATTATTTCTTCATTTGAGCCAAATCTCTTTCCCTGGAGCATTTTTTTGAGGTCTGCAAACAGCCAGGAGCCACATGGGGCCAAATCTATACTATATAATGGTTAGCAAAGCAGTTCAGTTCATTCAAATTTGCTATTAATTCAATTTGACTATCATTTTCATCGACTTTTGACATGGTGCATTGTCTTGGTGAAATAGCACTTTTTTCTTTCATATTTGAGAAATTCTTTTCTTTATTTCTTCACTCAGTCAATCCCATAACACCAGTTAGTATTCACTATTAATGTCTTTGCCTTTTCCAAGGTAGTCAATGAAAAAATAGAGACCATAACCTTGCCATCTGATGTTTGAGTTTTTGGACCTGTTGGATGTCTTTCACTGACTCCTGTCCACTCAGCTGATTATCTTTTTGATTCAGAATTGCTGTAATAGATCCATGTAAATCCTTTTTATTTTGCTTAAATAGTTTTGAATCATCAAAGTGTTTTGTTTTTGATTGACTGTGAACCAACACGGCACCCACTTTTAGCAAAGCTTTCTCATTGACAAATGTTTATGCACTACCTTCTGATATCTTCAATTCTTCTGTTATTTCATGTAATTTAAAATTATAATTGGCCAATTGATCCCCCCCCCCCTATTTTTCTGGAACAACTGCCAAATTCAGGCAAGCTGAGTTTTCAGCATTATTGGGGTCTATGGACCATGCTAAAAGTCATCATACCAACTCTTAACTATTGTTGTTGAGGGAGTAGAGTCTGTATAAAATATATAAAGCCATTTCTTAGCTTGAACAGTATTTTTTCCCAACAAACAGCAATGCTAATCAAACACAAATCTTTTTTTCATCCATTGTTTTGAAGAAAACTAAAGTTGTTTCACTAAAACCACTGTAACTTTTAAACTAAACATCAGACAGTCATGAAATTTTGACATGTGCTGTGTTTGAAGGTTAGGATTACTAAGTTATGTTTATGAAGGTTAGAATATGGCATCATCTATTTGTCAGGCCTGGGACTTATTGAGTGACGTGTTACGCATATTAAGAAATACAAAATTACTTTAAGAGTTCAGTCCCGTGATATATATATACAGGGTGTCCAGCCTTAATGTGACCCAATAGCTAATTCCCGAACCGTTCGGTTTAGACATGTACTTCCAATTTGAAAAATGCTTTTAAAAAGGTAAGGGATGTTTTAACATGCTTTTCAAACCAAAAAACCTATTTAGAAAAAATTACAAAAATTAAATTTTTATACGGTCCCCAGGTCTTTTCACTTATATTTAGGAAAAGATGCAGTACACAAAAACAAAGTAAACACAAAAGTTTCATTTTATTACGATAAAAACTAGCTGAGTTATGGAACTTAGAAAATCGCATATTTCCTCAATTTTCCCGGCCGTTTTCAAGAAGCTAGTAAGGGGCCGTCTCCAAAGTGAAATTAATTGGCACTCTGCCAGGAAACTTTCACTCTTGGACGTCACTTTTATGTAAATCGTTTTTAAATTTAAAAGCATACGTTGATAATACAATAATTGGGTACTTAAGAAATAAAATTTAATCTGTGCACATGTAAAACGTAGAAAAAATAAAATATTTTGGACGAAGAAAACATTTCAAAAGCAGTTCCAAAAAAAATAGACTTTTTTGCTGCGGTTTCAGACTTATTTGCTGCGGTACTGATCATGACGATTATTAGAAACCTCTTGTATAGTCGCTATCAATTGCAATATTACGAATTCTTGTACAGGAGAACGAGATGTATACAAATGAAGAATACTGCAAAATGGTACTGTTGTATGTGCAGTGTAATCGAAATAAGAGAGAGGCCGCAAGACTTTATGCAATTAAATTTCCCACTCGAAGACATCCATCTTATTGTACAATTGCCCATGCTGTTCAACGCTTGTATATCGTCCAGTCCTGGTGCAGGAACTAATGTCCGATAACCAGGAGCGTCGTTTTGATTTTTGCAATTTCATGTTAAATACACTGGATGAAAATCCAGATTTTTTAAAATGAAGTTTTGTGGTCGGATGAATGCCAGTTTTTGAGGCAAGGCACTATTAATACGCAGAATACGCATTATTGGTCCCTTGAAAACCCATATCTAATACGACCGAATTGCCACCTAGTGCGTTGGTCGGCGAATGTGTGGTGCGGAATATGGAAGAACACCTTAATTGGCTCAATGTATTTCGATGGACCTTTAACATCGGAATCATACACGGAAATTTTATCTGGACCATTAGCCTATTTTTTAGAAGATGAAGTTTCCTAAGTCCTTTGGATTTCTTTCTCTGGGGCTTCCTGAAAAACAAAGTGTACGAACGTGAATCCACGAGTAAATCCGATTTACTCAATCGAATCAGCATGGCATGCAGGTCTGTGACATCAACTATGTTGCAGAAGCTTCAGGCGGAGTTTCTGACGCGGGTTGGATACTGCATTTCTGCGGAAGGCAGTCATTTTGAACATTATTTAAGTTAATTTGGTCATTCTGATATAATAAAGCCCCTGATTCATGATTGGCACATCATTCTACATTATACTATAATCTGAACGGCAAATCATGTATTCTTTTGCTGCTATTTGTTAAAATAAGCTGAATTAATCTTTTCCGTACAAGTTGTATTTCTTTAATTTAACTTTTATTGTTTGCCATACAGCAATACAAATTGTCAATCTATGATGTTTAAAACGATGTTTCAATATTACTATGATGTTTTTCTTTTGCTCTTTCTGTAGATAGTGAATTACTGTTCACTAAACTCAATGTATACACGACCCCCTTTTCTGAGCAATTCAGATGCTTCAATTTTATGTAGGCATAACTCGGTCAGTTTTTATCGTAATAAAATGAAACTGTTTGTGTTTACTTTGTTTCTGTGTACTGCATCTTTTCCTAAATATAAGTGATAGGACCTGGGGACTGCATAAAAATTTAATTTTTGTAATTTTTTTCTAAATGGGATTTTTGGTTCGAAATGCACGTAAAAACATTCCTTACCTTCTTTAAAACATTTTTCAAATTGGAAGTGTATATCTAAACCGAACGGTTCAGGAATTAGCTATTGGGTCACATTAAGGCTGGACACCCTGTATATTTATAGCCTATTATGTAAAAGCTAATATAATAGGATACCTTTTCTTATGATCAATATCTGTATATTATTTTAAACCTCAAGAAAATACAAAAGAATCTAAGAACAAAGACATAATTCTTTTTGCATTATGGGAGGAATGATAAAGCAAAACAGGCAAGGGAGAAATTTTGTTATTTAAAACTGCAGTAAGTCTCTTTTCTGTGAAAAAGTGTGATTTTCTTAAGGGACATTTCAACAATTTTTTTTAAGATCCTTTAGCATGTTAGGAAATATGGAATGTGTTTTTATCACTTCCATTGGGAAGTGAAATTTATTTCCTTTTAATTCCACGAGTACACCCAAACCCATGTTTACGAATTAGTAAATATTTCCGAAAATCTTTTTAAGGACTGTCTTTTCATAGAGGCACTTTTACTAATTAATTAGACCTTTTCTATTATAGAAATAAGCACAATGTTTTTGCTTATTCTCAATAAACTTTGTTAAGGGAAAACGGGTATTTGTTTCACCAAATAAAAAAATGCTGTCATCTTTTGTGAGCAAGGTTATATTTGTTCAAGTGTGGAAACAGTTATCTAATATTGCTACATATTGACATCTAATATTGGCTGCATTATCTACTATTATATCTACACTTTATGTCATTTGGCAACATCTTTTCATTTGACAATTTAAACATAACTAGTAAACAGTTTAGAACAGAAGTAACTGTCTTAAACTAGTCAAATGTTTAAGTGTCTATGCAATGCAGGTTCATTTTTTCAATATATATTTTTAAAGGAAAAGAAAAAAAGGAAACAATTCTGTAGAATATTTAAATGTTACAATTCATACTATAAATATTGGTTCCAGAGAATATGTTTTTGAATTCATTTATTAATCTTTCAATTTTGCAGAGAAATAATCTCATTTTCTCAATTCAGGAATCTGAATTTTTTAATATAAAAGTAATTCAAATAGAAAATTGTTTTTATCTTACATAATATCAAATGAATGTATCAATTTTTTTTAAACGTGTGTTTGTTACATGTGTTTTAAGACAATGTTTATTAATAATAACCAATGAGTATTTATTAATTTATAATCATGTTCTTTGAAAAGCAATTTTTAAAAGAAAACTCACATTGATTAATATTTTTTATTTTAAAGGGAGAAGGTATGAGAAACTTGTCTGAAATTTAATTCTTATATCCTTTAGGTTATTGAACTGCCTTTGTTAAATCCTGAACTCTTCCAAAGGGTTGGTATTACTCCTCCGAAGGGATGTTTGCTGTATGGTCCTCCAGGAACTGGCAAAACACTTTTGGCCAGAGCTGTTGCAAGTCAAATTGAAGCTAATTTTCTTAAGGTGAGAGGGCAATTAACTGAGTTAGTAGAAAACCTGTGATAATATTTCTGTCTTTGTATATACAATGGTGCCAAAAAGTCCCGAACACACTCATTTTTTTTTTTTTTACTTTCTGTGTCTGACTTAATTTTTCTTTATGAAATTATTGCACTATATTAAATGTTATTGATTCTAATGTATTTTTTTATGCTGATTTCAAATCTGTTACTTGTTTTTTAATCCCACATGTATTTTTTACAGTACAACTACCTGAACACAAGAACATATACAAAATGACACAATGTAGAATAATATAATATACATATTAGAGAAACATAAAAATTAACAAATACAGTACATTTAATATGCATTTTAAAAATTACGTTGTTATTACATATTTGAACATTAACCCTCTTGTTGTGTAGTTATTTTATTAAAGTAGGTTAAAAAATTGCATATTTTATGTATTTCCACTATACATATTAAATATACATTTTAGAGTTTTATTATACAAAAAAAATTCTGTAAACGAGATTTTATTTTAAAACGTAGAATTAAATCATAAAATATGTACATAAAAACAAAAAGGAAAACATAAATAGGAACGGTACAGGTTTCACAGCTAAATAACTCAGAAAAAATGCATACCCGTGAAAATCGGGGGTTGCGCAAATTTTGCAACATCTATGTAGGCTGTGGAAATCGCAGGATGTGCAGTACAAGAGGTTAATATTTTATGAGTCAGCCATTTGTTTTAATTATGGTTGAACACAGTGGCACCCCCCCAAAGCCCTTGAGTTTTTTTTTGATTGATTATAATCCTATATATTTTTATAATATATTGTAAAATTTAATTAAGTACTTGTAGTTAAAAATTTGTTTTATTAATTAATGTTAATTATTAATTCACTAATTTATTTTTTACTGTTTTTTGTTAACAAAATCAATTGGTGTTCTTGTGAGGTATGATACGAGTTGGGGACTTTTGACCATGGACACCCCCCTTGAAAAGTTTTTGTGTGCGCTACTGGCTCAACATCATTTTGGCATAGAATACACCTATTTCATCAAAAGCTCTTTTGTGACAACATGGTTGAAAAAAAGTATAAAAGCTTCATTATATAACTCATGCTTATTTGAAGGTTTATACTCTGAAATATCATAAATGCTTTGCGACAGGTTCTGTATTGGATTAAGATCCCGAAACTGTCCTGGCTAGGTCATTTTATTCACAGAATTGTCTTTGAACCATTTTTGGACTATCTTTGCGCAGTGACATGGGATATCATTGTCCTAAAAAATCCATGACTGATCTCCTGCTGTAGATAGCAATTTATTTTATAGTATTTCAATATAGTTCTTGACTTTAATTTTTTTGCTCACAATATAAAATTTTTCAACACCAGGAGAAGGTATGCAGCCCCATGTGTCAATACTTTTGTGGGGTGCTTTACTGTGGGCTTCTGACCCTGAGAATCTGAATTTTGCATTAATGCATTTTCTTATATAGGCACTACTTTGATTTCTAGAAATACAAAACTGACTTTCATCTCTAAATATTACTTTTTTCCATTCCTTAATAGTCCATAATGAATGATCCCTTGCACATGCCTATCACTTCATACATTGAAAATTGGTTAGTAATGGTTTTATAATCTAATTTCCAGCAGTTTTCTTCTCCCAGTTCTTGGGCACATATTCACATTCAATATCAAAATCTATTATTTCAAAACTTTCTGTGAATTAAGCTTTCTGTTTGAAAGTGAAATCCTATGTACTACTCTGTATTCACGTAAAGATGTTTTTCTCGGTCATCCATATTGCTTCCTGTTTTCAATAGAATTTTTTTCAGAATATCTTTTTAATGATCTTATGACTGTAGAAATTCCAAATGGTGCTTCAGCATCCCTTTGGTGCCTAGAATAACATTCTTTCTTCAAAGGTATTATTTTGTATCTTTCATTATAAGATAGAAATGAGAATTTACCCATAATTCCAATATTATCCACCCATGTACTTCAAATTGGTACACAGAGCATTCAGTAAACTAAAATGTGCTATGCATTCTGTTTTTAACCCTTTATCATCAATGCTTTCTAATTGGTTGGAATAGTGGAGTATTTAATTAGTTGGAAATATAATCACTTGTTATACTACAATGACCTTGTGCTTGACATATCATTTTTTTAAAAAAAAATATTGGTAAAACTATTTACTTTACATAAATTCTACAAACAGATTTGAAATCAGCTTTAAAAAATACATATGAATCAATTACAATATTTAAGATAGTGCAATGATTACAAAATGAAAAATTAAGTCGAACTCAAAAATTTGTGTTTAGGACTTTTTGCCACTACTATATACATATAATTTTATTTGTTTATGAATTCATTATATATTTACTTTCTAAAAACAGGTTGTATCCAGTGCTATTGTTGATAAATACATTGGTGAAAGTGCTCGTCTTATCAGAGAAATGTTCAATTATGCTCGAGATCATCAGCCTTGTGTTATCTTCATGGATGAAATCGATGCTATTGGTTAGTACTTTATATTTGTGTAAATTATTAATGAAACTTTTAAGTTAAAATAAATATTAATGTATTAGAGAAAATATAAACTGGGTTGTATTCTTCAAATAGCAAATTTTTTTAGTTTCCAATTAAGTTATGATTAACATGCTCTCTTTTAATCTGGCACATTAGTTGGAAACTGATAGGAGCTTGCATGCCACATTTTATATTACATTTAATTTTTAATCAAATGGAAGTGTTTGCCTTTTTAGTTCCATTAAATTTATTCAAATTTCATTATTATTCATTTTCACTTTTAACTAATAATGCAAATATTTTACATATCTCTGAAAGTATACTTTCAATTTCATTATTGTAAAATGTTTATTCAAATCTGGATCACAAGAACTATTGACATACATTTTACTAGCCATTTTATACACTTTGTGCTTAAATTTTATGTTTAGACCTTCATTGTGCTTTTACCTCTAGATTGTTTATTTTTGAACATTTTCAAAAACTTCCTGCTATCCACTGACTGTAGATAACAGGATCATATTTATTGTTTTATATTCTTTTTATGAGATGTATTTTGTGGTATGTATGTTGTACTGACATGCATTTCTCATAGTGGCCAGTATCATATTGCCTGTGGTGTGAAAACTCTAAAGCACATTGCAAATTAATTAAGTCAGATTTGCTCAAAATTCAATAGTTTTTTTCAAGGACGTTGTCCAGTCTAATGTAATAAGAGGGTTGGATGTTTATCTTTTCTTGTACAACATAATGTACCTTTGACTGCAATTGATCATGTTGGTCCTCTTTTCAGAAAACATTTCCATAGTGTGACATTGCACATATGTAGGACTAAAGCATCCAATTGGATTAGTGAAACAGCTTCTAGTCTGGAAAATTATAATTCAGTACATGAAATAAGAACTTTTGCTGCATCATCTGATGATACTAATGATACAAACTGCAGAATGTCAAGTTCAAAGTGGCTTCTAACAATTCCAAATTTTATTGTTTGAAAATACTAGTCAATTTACTATGGGTGTTTAAAAAATGTTGGATACCCTTTGAACATTTAGTTTCATTTGTGGCAAATAATGCTGCAGTAATGCAAGAAAAAGTGGAATTGTTGTTTATTTAAAGTAGATAATTATGAGCTACTCTTGCCATTGGTATCGGAAAAGGGTGCTGCTTCTTTACCTTTAAATGTTGATGCAATGCTAGTAGATATATTCATAAAGCTTTCAAAGTTTGTACCTCAAAAACTTTTACAGCATGTACTCAATGGTTATCGCATAATTGTACACTTGACTTTTTACATCTTTTAATTTGGTCGTTATCTTCTATATGTATATCTATTTAATTCATTTATTATTTATAAATATGATCTAAAAGTTGAGTTAGTTCTCTGTATTTTCTTTAAAAAGCATGTTTTTTTTATTGATACAAAAGTAGAATTTTCTCTGAGTAATTTTCTTATCAAAATATCTTTATTTTTAATTGTCATCATGTTTCATAAAATGTAATATGTTGGTTATGCATAATTTTAAGAATTTTCTTGAAATGTCAGTCAGAGTTTTATGCTTGCAATTTTCAAAAGTCGACAGGTATGTATATTAAATGTTATTTTTAGTAACATAAAATATTAAACTTTGTTCTTTTTTTTATAAGAAACACTAAAACACTCCTATTGATTTTTTAAAATTAAAAAAGAATGCTTTAAAGCTACAATAAACCTTAAGTGAAATGCAATAAAATAACTAATTGAATTAGAGTATTCCTCACTTTCAGAAATTAATTTATGTAGACTTATCACAAACAGGAAGAAGAGTAGAAAGAGTACTGAGAAAAAAGTCCTGTCAATTTTTTAATTATTTATAAACCTAGAAGTTGAAAAATCTACTTTAAAAAAGTTATGATGATGTTCTCAATCATACTAAAAAAATACATTAAAGAACAGAAAAACTGCTGCCCAAAGGGCTTCCATAAGCATGGAGAAATGCCACAAACAAGCATAACATGCACTGGAATGATGTGTGAGTGTATCCTAATGACTGTATATACCATGAATCCTGCTACATAGTTTACAAATCCTTAGGAATATGAGTACTGGAGATCTCGTCTCTGAATGGCACATTGTAGTACATCTGAGGATTTTTAAGTTATCAATAGAAGTGCCTAATGTCAGAAAAGTGTCGCTGGAGCTTTTTAGTCATAACCCTCCATATGTTGAGTATGGTATTATTCTGTTGAAATTGTCCAAATCCATCAGAATATGCAATGAATATGATTTTGTATAGGTGATTGTTCAAGATACTTACATCTTTATCATCTGTCAGTCATTTCTAGGTATTTTGTGGGCCTTTTATTATGCCAGTAACTCATAGCAATGCAGATATTCCACTAGATTAAATAGTCATCTGTTGACTTGTAGGGTTCATGGATTTGTGGGGTTGTCTCCATAGCTATACACATCCATCTGTTGGTTATAATTGGAAATGAAACTTGTCTGACCGGGAAACATTCTTCTAATCATCAACAACCCAGTGATGGTGTTTGCAGTCCCAGGTGAGGTATAAGGCTTTGTGCTGCACAACCAACCATACATGAATGCGTTTTTTTACTCTGAAAGTCTTCATTGAGGATGGTCCCTTGAACAATTAGCATGTTGACATCCCAGCTTTGAACTTAGAGGAGTTGCATGTCTAGCGTGTTTGAGGATACAAGTTATTGATGGTCCTGTTCTTTCAAGATTATTTCCCAACCACACCAATTTAATATTTTGCTGGATACTTGATATTCATAGTACACTAGTGAAATGGTCATGTGCAAAAATCTAAATTTCATTGCAACCACAGAGATGTTATATCCCATCTCTCGTATGTCAACTATAGCCTCACATTCAAAGTTGCTTAAATCTTGATAACCTGCCATTGTAGGAGCAGAAATCAATCTAATAGCTTTATCAAACACTTGTTTTTATATAGGAGCAGATGATATCTCATGCTGATTGATTGCATATGTGCACCTGTACCAATTTTTCTGTTTTCAGTATATATCAGTTATCCTTTTCTGTTTTATGAGTCATTAACAAAAAGGGAGTGGAAACAGCAATTCAGAGTAATGTTTGTTTTCTTTTGAAGGATTTTCAAAAAATTATTTGTTAATAAAGATACTTTTAGTCGAAGAGGTTGGAAATATTGGAAAATTTAATCATAATTTTCTTGGCACATCATTTACACTTTTTGTATGCAGCATGTTGCTGACTACCGAGCTAGCACTTATTGATTAACATGATATGCAAGTTTGTGTGTGTGAGATTAGTGAATATAGAGAGAATTTTTGTATTTACTTTATTTTTTAAGTATTTGATAAGAGTTGCTATATTGCATTATATTTTTCTTTTATTCTTTGTTTGCATTCCTTTCTAGTTATCTAATTTCATATTTTTATTTTGTTTTTCTTATATAATTTTTTAATTTATTTTAAGGTGGACGTAGATTTTCAGAAGGAACTTCAGCAGACAGAGAAATTCAAAGAACATTGATGGAGGTATAATTTATGTATTCTATATATAGTTAATCATTACTTCAATACATCTTAAAAGAGAAAGTAGACATATATATAAATCTTTTTACTGTCTCTAATTAGTGTTTGTGAATAACTTGCAGTAAATATATATATATATATATAATCTGAATACGTGAAATTTAAATCTGGATTAGGAGGTGTGTGTATGAATATCACAAAACAAAAGAATTAATAATTCTTTTTCAGTGACTATTGTTATTTTTAATATTCATCTTGCAATGATTCCAGCCTTTATTTACTTCCTATAATATTAACTTGGCTTTTTGTTACAAATACAAATATTTCTATTATTCTTAAATTATTTTAATGAACAGTTTAATAGCTCCATTACATTGTTTATGTATATAATTTTATCCAAATTTTTAATGAAGTTGTTTTGCTTTTAATTGTATGTAAATCTTATTTTTATAACTCTTGCAATATTGTGTTGTTATATCAACTTCAATTAAATTTGTTTTAGCTAAAGCCCAATGTACTGCATGTTCAAAGACTTTTAATTAACAATTTGCAGTATTTTGATAAGATAACTTTTTCTTTTTGTAGCTTTTGAATCAAATGGATGGTTTTGATTCCCTTGGTCAAGTAAAAATAATTATGGCTACTAACAGACCTGATACATTAGATCCTGCTCTGTTGCGACCTGGAAGACTTGATAGAAAAATTGGTAATTTGAAAATTTAAGTCTTAAAGATTCTTTAAATTGTTATATATTTTTTGAACTGTAACAATGATTTTTATTGCTAAATATAGTGTTGCATTGTTATAGTTATAATATTCTTAAACTAGCTGTCTTTTTATGTTCACTTAAAGTAGTAATACTTAAATTATTTATTAAATAGTTCTAGAATCGTTATACAGAAATCAATGCTTATTTTTTCAGAAATTCCTTTACCAAATGAACAAGCTAGATTAGAAATCTGTAAAATTCATGCTGCTCCTATTACAAAGCATGGAGAAATTGGTATGAAATAATTTTTTTTAATATTTGAAGTACTTATAAGTATGAACATTAATAATTATATTAGGGAAAATCCAATGAAATTTTTTTTCTTGTTAAACTTACAAGCTTAATTTGTGTAAAACACTTTACAAAATGAGGTAAAAGTTCTTAATTGTCCAAAAATCTTTCGTAAAACATTTAACCATAAATTAAAAAATATAAAACAATTTATTTTTAATTGCTTTTAAATCCTCACATTATTGAAACCTTTTATTCTCAGCAATATAAAATTAAAGAAACAGCTTTACACTAAAATGTTTTGCTTAAAATTTTATTTATTTATTTTTTCCAAATATATATAATATGGGGGGAAAAATCTTTATTTGTAAACCTTTACATACTTTAATTTTATTATATTGTGCAATATCTTCTGTGCAAAAAACTTTGATGTAGTTGTGATTTTTCCAAACTTTTTTACTATGCCATTCCTTTCAATTTATCAATTATATGAGCTTGACATTTTTTCAATGATGCTCTCTAATTTCTAAACTACAAGTTTCCAATAAAAAAATGTTTATACTGAAGTAAGAGTGAAGGGGATAAATGAACATTTTTTCCTTTGTTATATTGTGAATATTACATTTTTGTTAAAACTTATCAGCCTCGCTTAGCATTAATCCATGCCTCCCGATATGAGAATCACTGCTTTAATGTTTTGCAAAGATCATTTGTAAAATGTATCACATGGTAAAAAACTATCATGATAAATACTCAAAAATTTGTATACTTTATGAACATATGTATAGATGTAGAACAGTAAATAAATAGTAATATAATTAAGTAAAAATTTGTAGGAATTCCCTCTTGCATAAAAAAATTAATGTATTTTTAATTAAATAAAAGAACATAAAAATTAATTTTCATTACTCAATTGTCTTCTGTAGATTGGGAAGCAGTTGTGAAACTCTCTGATGGTTTCAATGGTGCTGATCTGAGAAATGTTTGTACTGAAGCAGGTATGTTCATTATTTTTTTCCATTTTTGTATAGAAAATGCTGGCGATGTTTTATTATCCTTTTGTTTGTCCAAAGTGTCCTAATTACATCAAAAGCATTTGTCATCTTTTATATAATTAGGACCTTCAATAAACTCTTGCTGTTTCCTACATAACTACGTGCATGTAATTTCAGATGGCAAAGCATCTGCAGGGAAATACTATATGTAAACTTAAAACTTCAGTGTATGATAGTTCACTAATGTGCAAACTTTTTTTGTTAGTTTTTAAAGTGTATTTGTGGGAAATTTTATTGAAAGAAATCTGCAGCTGAAGCAAACAGGATTCTTGTTGAGACTTAGTGACAATGCTCTGTTGGAAATGACATGCAGACTGGTTTTTGAACTTGAGAATAAAGAACACTGGTGCATCAAAGAATTGTAGGAATTGCTTGACCAAGAGCATAGCTGAACTTGGAAAATCATTACAAGTGGTCAACAGTTTGAAAGCATTAGAAATGATCCAGAAGCGAGGACATTGGGTGCTGTATGTTTATTGTGGGTCTTATGAGTATTGTGTGCCATATTGTGAATGACGATGAAAAGTGAATACAGTACACTAATCCAAAGCATAGATCATGGGGTAAGCCTGCCTATGCATTAACATAGTCTTCCAAACTAAATATCTATGGTTTAAAGCTTCTCCTTTGTATTTGGTGGGATCAACAGGGAATTATTTATTATAAGCTGCTGAAACCGAATTAAGAATCTGACATCATTAACTTCATCAAAATACAGTGAATTACAGGTCACATTGTTAAAATGGACAAAGACCGCACCACTAAAAAAAGTCTTTCATGCCCAACTCATTAGCACCTGGAGAAAAGGATCTCCTAGTTTTGAGAATTAAATATTGGAGAAGACTAGCAGGAAGAAGGCTTCTTGAGAAGGCCAAGGCTCACCCTGGGCTGCTGTTGACTTCAGTTGATGCATTTGATTCGAGCCTAAAGGAAAAACAGCCTCTATGCTAGCCAAGATGTGACAAAGTGGTTTTGTTACATGACAATGCTTGGCCACATGTTGCAAAACCAGTGAAAACTGAACTGGAAACCTTAAATGGGAAGTTCAACTCCAACCACCATATTCACCAGACATAACTCCTATTGATTATCACTTGCTTCATTCAATGACATATGGCTTGGCTGAGCGAGCTTCCATTCTTATGAAGGTACTAAAAATGAATAGATTCAAAGACTTATGGTTTTTTTCAAGGTGGGAGAAAGTGGTCTCTAGTTGTGGGCAATACTTCCAGTGAAATGTTGAATTTTAAATTAAGCATTCATTTTGTCAACAAAAAAATAAGCAACAACTTATTCAAGGGTTTGTAGCGGTACCATCTATATAAGCCAGTAACTACCTCTGCACCACAGTGATCATTTTGGTGTAGTGGATAAGTTACTCGGCTTCGGATCCAAAGGTACCTGGTTTTATCCTACAGGATAAGCGCGCCACTTCAGGTTTAATAGCATTTTAAAGATTATGTAAAGTGGTAGAATAATACATAATATTACAACTACAGATTGAATCCTATCTAAATTTGTTTTAAGGTACATATTAGATGATGCAAGAAAAGATATAATTAGCTATGTTTGAAACAGAAATAAATTAGCTGCTTCTGTAAATATATACATTTTAAAACTGTTTTGACTGAACTAAACCCATTATCCTGATAATTTATGTAAAAGTTATATCATCATAATGACCAAGCTATGGCTTTAAACGTAGGCAGTTTCATATAGCTAAATTCTGATGAGATAATATAAAAAGTAAAAGAATTTCAAATTAAGAATTTAGGAGGAACTGATAAGGTACAACAAACTGTCAGAAGCGAACCTCCACAGGCAGTTTACATTGTTACTCTAAAAGATTAATTCATGCATGTTCAGTAACATGGAAAAGCTGTAGTTTTCATGTGCATCAATGAATTTATATATTTTAACGTATGTTCCATTTTAGGTATGTTTGCGATTCGAGCTGATAGAGAATATGTAGTGGAAGAGGACTTCATGAAAGCAGTTCGTAAAGTAGCCGATAACAAGAAACTTGAATCTAAGTTGGACTATAAACCAGTGTAATTTTTTTCCATATATATTTAATAAACTCATTTACAAAAAGAAAAAAAGTGGTACTTTATTAAATAATGAAAATTATACAATCATCTCTAGCTCTCTAGCATAATCTATTACTTGAGTTGCAAGTTCAAATGCTGGTATAGTATCATCTGAATGGGCTTTATCCTCCACATCATATGTGTAATAATTACCTGACAAAGTCCAGCCTCTCTGCAAATAAAAAGTTTTTTTAGAATATGCGTGGAACACAAACTAATTCCAATCATGAAATACCATAATGCTTACCTTCTTAGCATATTCTGCCATTTCATTTTTGTGGTTGAAGAACAGCATCTTGCATGCTTCATATAGGTCCAACTTTTCATAAGCCTTCTCAATACAGGCAGCAATTTCATTCCTCACAGTATCCAAAAGTATATTAATAAAAAAATTGTAACTCTCGGCAGGGACATTACCACCAGATAAAAATACCTAAAGGAATGTTCAGTTAGCAAGTTACTCTTGATTTGGGAAAATTATTTTGCTCAATGTTAAAACAACTTATATGAATATAATTTCAACACAAGATTGGAAAGGGTTTAAATGAATTTTTTTCTGAAGCAAGCAGAATCATTAATTCTTAAGATTATAATTTTAACACCCTTTTTTAATATACAGTGTTTTATTCAACTTTCAATGAAGCATTATGAATGATAAATTTTAAGTTTTAAAAGAGTTTTTTTTTGCAGTTAAACATGTATTTAATATTAAATTAAGTAGACAGTGATTATTTGCTTCTTTCTAGGGATATAATAGAGTATTAAGCATATTTATTCAAATGTAAATTTTTACTTTGTGTTTTAAATCATTATGCACACCAATAAAACACATTTAGTATAATATCCTAGGGTCTGTCAAGTAGGATATTTTTTTAATGTATGTTAACTGTTTGCTTTTGTATTTACATAGACAACATGGTACCAGCCTGTTTACCACATAGACAGTCATGATATTGTTCAGAATTCCCATTGCAAAAAGCCAATATTTACACATTTATGATAATATACAACAAATTTCACTGCAGCTGCACAAATATGACAAGTAAATAAACTACAAGGTAATTCATAGTTGGGGTTCCTATGCAGTATAGGAAATTATGAATTATTTTAAGATGGCATCCACATGTTAACCTGAGCAATGTCACAGTTTATTAACTATACAAATAAATCAAGTTATTTTGTTTAGTAAACTGATACTGAACTGTAAAAATGAAAATGCTTTAGGCTTTCCAGAATTTACATCCCAAGCAGCAAAGTCATTTTATAAAAAAGATTCTTAAGAAAAATGTATTCCATCTAATGCAATATATTCAGAATTGCATATTTTTCCAAATCAAGGAAATTCATATTTTTCGAAAAAATCTGTAAGTGGAGAGTTTTAATACAAATCAATTGATAATTATACATTATAAAAGAAATTTAATGATTTTAGTTGAGTTTTTGTATTTGCTGCCAAAATTGATGAATCAAATTTTACATTCTTAAAAAAATTTCAGATACAAAGTTTCAAAGTTATTATTTATGTAACATATATAACTCACAAATCAAATGGCCATAAGTGAAAACATATGTATTTTTGTAGAATAAATGAGTAGAGCATTTTAACGCTCATTTTGTTTATGAATAATTATAACACAAAATAAAATACACTTAAATCAATTTGATCAATAAAGTTGGGAGAAAAAACCCACCTTATATAAGCTAAACTTTAGTTTTGTGTTTGTAACTTACTTTATTATAACTTCCTTCCATCAAGTATTGTTCCATTGATACAGGATGCCTAATGTATACATTTGTTTGTATTTCTTTTGCTGGCAACAACTCTAACTCCTGCAAAATGGTGTGAAACATATTTCAACTGCACTATTTTCTTGAAAAATAAATATGTTTATGGATACAAATATTTTAATAAACTTAAAAAAATAAGGTTATGTTAATCAAAACTATTAAAGTGTAAAATCTTCATTAAGCTGACCTAAATATTTACTACTACTAAATTAATTAGACACACATAATAAATTATTAGTGAAATTCCAATTATAACAAAAGAGCTATAAAAGATTCCTATGATAAAGCTCAAAGCATAAATGTTTAGTTTTGTCATATTTCTTCAATACTAAAAGAGATTCATTACACCAGCATATTATAATGTTAAAAATTAGAGATTATTAAACAATCATCAATAGCAATAATTATACAAATATGTTTATAATTATAGCTATTGAAAAAGAATGAAGTCTATAAATTATTACAGGAGTATCTTAAGTTTATTTTGATTTATCTCGGATGCATAAAACTTATTGCAAAAAAGATTAATTTAATAATTATTACAATTGAGTTTTTTAAATATATATTTTCCCATCAAAATATATGAATCACTAACATTTCTAAGGATATAATTTTTTTAAACTTTCAACTATAACAGTAATACTAATTGTATATTTGCAGTACTGTTAAATTTAAAAATTTTGCTTAGTGTCCTAATTTTTCTGTTTTATACAAGTACACATCAATTTCATATTTTAATCTAGATTTATCTTAAGAGACAACATAAATCCCATCAATTCAGATATACGTTGATTATATATAGTCAAATATTATTTTCTAATGAAATTTTCAACAAAACACATATTCAAACATTTTAAAAAAATTGAAACCAAGATATTATTGAAGAGAATTACAGCTGTATCAATAACATTAATAAAAAAAAGAAAGAGAATTAGCTAGTTCTTTTATATAAAAACTTTCTATAAGGAATGAAAATAAAAGCACATTTGCTTTTCAAAATATCTAATTAAAAAAAAACTTACCGTATGAAATTCAGCCACTCTGTTCTGTGCAAGAAGGCACAATAGATTCAAGCCTAAAAGTTGATATTTTGAAGCAGATTCTGGCAAATCATTTCTAAAATATATATAACCAAGTTTTAAAAAAATAACACAAAATATTCTATTTTTTATTGTATACTTGAAAGTGGGAGAGTAACGAAAGGCTTGAAACTATATATATAAATACAATTTTAAACATTTTAATTCAACCTCACATTTTTTTGTAATCTAAAATGTCCTATATATATATATTATTCTCCTTTCCTAATTCCAGTAGTAAAATATTTTTTTCCTATTTAGGTTGATTACCATAATATATTTAAATTTAAAATCTAAATTTTTTTGTACACTATTTGATAACATTTCATATTTATCTATCATAATATACAGTTTTGGCCAAAATTGTGGACACTTTTGAGAATTCTTACGTTTTTTTCATTCATATGCTTATAGAAAATGTTGCGTTGCACAAAATGCGAAGTTTTTGATATCATTTTAAGGAGAATTTAATACTGAATTCAAAACAAAATTCAAATATTTGCAATGCAAAAAAGTTATGCCACAATAACCATCAGTATACATTAGATACTGATGATAGCAGTGAGTTATCAGTACTTAGTGGAGAAGCCTTTATTTTTTATTACAGATTCACATCAAGGTTTCATTGAGCTAAAAATAGTTTTACGCTTTTCCTTCATTATTACATGATGCCAGGAAACAATTATAATCGCAATTAGTTCCCTTTTATTTCATGGGTACCAATTTGGACAGTTTTAAAACGGTGCCACAAATTTTCTATAGGATTGACATCACGATTATTTCCAGACCAGGACAGCAATGATATTTAGTCAAGAAGCTATGACATCAAATAAAAGAGTAGATTGGATACCTAGAAAAGAGAGAGATAGTCTTTCCTATGTTAAAATTGCAAGACAGGTGGGTGGTTCAGTGTCTACATGTGGAGACTGAAAGATTTGTTTAAGATGTCAGGTGACAAATTTAATAAAAAAAAGTAGGAAAAGGCCGAAAAAGGTGCACACATCTGTTGATGATATAAGAACAAAAATACTATGAGTGACTGAATATTAACGTCGCATTGAATTAACAACACGAGGGCTTTTGGCGACGGTCCGCGTAATTTTGAACCATGGTCAAGTGATGCGGACGACACCCCCTCTCCTAACTACCACACCACACCAACGGGAGGACGTTTGAGCTCTCGACAGATTTAACGTGCATCGCTCCCCTACACGGCGGATCTTTAGTGGTACTAGGATCGAACTCATGACACGCTAGCCATGATCCGATGCCTAGACCACTTGGCCACAAAAATACTATGCCTTCAAGATAAAGGAATGTCATTAACGGTCATCAGAATTTATCTTGATGATGGTGTTTCTGTCAATTCAAAAACAGGAAAAGATTAGCAAGTGTTCGACTAAGAGGTAGAATTTCCCCAAAACAGCTTTATCTTAATTTACAGCAACACTGAAAAAGACTACAGTGGTCAAAGGAACACATTAATTGGACAAATGGTTAGTGATCACAAGATATACAGAGTGATGAAACCAAGATATCATTATTCGGTAATGATGGCCGAAAATATGCAAGACATAGAATAAGAGAAATGCTACATCCTGAGTGCATCCAGGCAACTGTGAAGTACCCACATACTTTTATGAATTGGCCATGCAAATCAGCAGATGGTATAGGTCACCTTCATATCACTGATGAAGCACTGAATGCCACAAAATACGCTGACACCATTCTAGAATTCAAACTTCTACCTTCCATCAGGAATCTATTTATCAACCATGCCTCTTTCATCTTTCAGCAAGATTCTGTTCCTTGTCACACAGTAAAGTAATTGAAAGATTGGTATCCCTATAAGATCACTGAATTGTTGTCCTGGGTAGGAAACAGTCCTGATCTCAATCCCATTGAAAACTTGTGGCACCATTTGAAAATTCTTGTCCGAATAAGGAACCTCTTACATCCGCAATATATAGTTTAGTTCCAATGTAATGTCACCAGATGTTGCTCTCCTCTCTTGGCACTGAGCCAAACTTTAGTTAGATCATAGTTTATATATACTGCTTAGAAGTGTAATGTAACAAGCGCATATGGTTGTACTCAAATGCTTCTAATTCCAATATAGTTTGGAAAATAAATACTTTAATTATGATCCATTGAATGATAATTGAGTAGTTTAAGACATTTTTCAGTACACATGAAATAAAAGAAAACTAATTGCCATTATAATTGTTTCCTGCCATCATGTAATAACAAAGTAAGAGCTTAAAACTATTTTCAGCCCAATGAAACCTTGATGTGAAGCTGTAATAAATAATAAAAGCTACCCCATAAAGCACTGATAACCCACTACTATCATCAGTATCAAATGTATATCGATAGTTATTGCAGTATAACTTTTTTTGCGTAGCAAATATTTGAATTTTGTTTTTTACATTAAATTTTCTTTAAAATGTTAGAAAAGACTTTGCATTTTGTACAGCATAACATTTTCCATAAGCACACAAACTTAAAAAAACAAAATGTTTTTAAAGTGTCCACAATTTCGGCCACCACTGAATAATCATGATTAGCATTCATTTTTACAATTTTAAGTAATTTCTATAAGATGAAATTTAAAAATACGCATAGCTAAAAATAATTTTATGAAATTGTTAAATATTGAAATACATAGCAATTTATTTTTTATCAATTTTTGTGTAATATGATATAAAATGAAAAACTTTATAGAGCAATAGATTTATAACTATCTTTAGTTTTTTATTGATAAAAAAAAGCGATTGAATGAATAGTATTAATGATATCTGTATTTGTAATTGAAAATTAACTATTTATACTATATATATATGATCGTGCTTTCAGAAATTACCTTTCAATAACACTATCTCAGATCATTTTAACTCGTAATCTAATCTAATCATTTAGTTTAAATTATCAATAATTGAGCAAATAAGAGGGGAAAATATGTGAATGAACAATAAAAACCTATAGTCCAAGTAATAACACTTCAGTTGGGCAATGTATCTCTCAAAAGAAGGAATATTTTTATTTTTAATGCTCCATTGTGCACCCAGCTCTAAGATGTCACCTAAAAAGTAAGTACAGTCTTTTTATGATTCTTCCATAGATACTCCACAAATAGATAACATATAAACAAGTAATATAAAAAAAAATTAAGTCAATTCCTACTTAGATCAACAAATTTTTTTTATTTTAGTTATTTTTTATTAAATAGTTACAATTAATATAAATATGTATATACATATGATAAAATCACATTATAAGTGACAATTAATTTGTATTATTTATCATTAAAGTATCGTATTGTCATCCAAAACAATCGTGTATAAAAAGTTTCAGTTCAACTGTTCAGCTTTGAAATGCAAGGGAAAAAAAATCTTAAAATTTTCACCCAAGTCGCTAAAAATGAAGCCAATGTGGCTGTATCTGTAATACTTTAAATAATTTCAGTCAATAATTTTAATTAATTATAAAATTATCGTATTGTTACCTAAAACAATAGTGCACATAAAATTTCAACTCAAATGGGTGCATTAAAATCTGAGAAAAAACCTTTTCAAGTTTTGACACAAGTCGCCAAAATGGTCGCTAAGTCACCAAAAATGATGCCAATGTGGCTGCATTTGCAATTCTTTGAAAATTAGTTTTAATCAATTAATTTTTATTAATTACAATTAAATCACTGTATTGTCAACTAAAATAAGCACGAAAAAAATTTCAGCTCAATTGAGTGCCTTAAAATGCATTTTATTAAAGATTGAAAATTTGAACAATATAGAGAGAGTGAGCTAATAGTAGGAATTGAAAAAAAAAAATGTTTATGGGAAGGAATTTTAACATGGTGTATATCTTGCATAAAAATACTTTAACAGATTATAATGCATTAATTTCAAGTATTTATAATGTAATGAGAACACGAAAAACTCATAAATCTAATCGTAGTAAGATACTTAATTTAAAATATGTATTAACATGAAAACAGAATTTTTTAAAACAAGTTTGTTTCATTGCACAACTTAAAAATCATTCATTTTAATTTAAAAATAAATTTCCTAAAAATAACTATTCAGATTTTCTAAAATACCAAATATAAGAATTGTACAAGACATAAAATTATACAGGAGAAATAAATAGTACAGTCCAGTGTTCAGAGTTAGAAATTCGGTTTGGCTAAAGTGTAGAGAAGGGGGCTCCTAGAATTTGAGGATGTTTATTAAGATGCCAGAATGAATTAGTCTCTTCATTACTCTCAAAACACCTATCGCTACATATAGGTAGTTTGGCGACTGATTCTGGTCACCAAAAAATTGGCATCATCAAAGGACCCCCTATTCTACACTTTAACCCTTGGTTCATTTAAATTCTCTTTGCGTTGAAATTAATTTAAAATGAATGCAATTAAGAGCTTCAACCAAAACATAATATTTTAGTGAACATAGTGTAAGACACAAAATTAATTTCACTTCAATAAAAATTAAACATGTATAAAAAACATTTTTATATAATTCAACAAATATACCTATAAATTAATCAGCATTATAAAAAAAAACACTTATTGTAAAATAAAATTTATATTTGTAATGAAGTTTGTCAAAGGTAAAAAATATACAATACTCACGAGCAACAAGGAGCTCTTGTTTCGTAGCAGATGTGTCGCTAGTTGGCAAAAATGTCATATGAGTCAATGCAACCTAAATTTAATAATAGAATTTTAAAATATCTTTTGTAAATATAAGTATGGAAATATTATTCTAAATTAAACTAATAAGAAAACTTCCTCAAAGAAATAAGAAAAATAACATATATTTATATTACATTATCTTATGATTACAGATGGAGTCCAGCTAAAAAAAAATAAACAAACATACAATTATTCATTCATTAAACTGAAAAACTTTTTAGAAAAATCATAAAAATGATTTTTTTTTTTTACAGAAATCATACAGATTTTTTTTCTTAAGGGTAGTTTCCTAGTAATGGGTAGTTTAAAAAACAAAAACAAAATGGAAGTTTCTTCTGCAACAGCAGCATGAAACTTTTGTAAAAATTATTTAGTTTTTCTTTTCATTTTACACAAAAATTCTATTGTAGAGTAAAAAAATAAATTCACTTAATGCAGAATATGCACACATAGATTTCTTCCCTTCTGATGAAAATGTTATTATAGTGTCAGAAAGAACAAAACAAGCATTAAACATTGTGTTTTTGTTGGGTGAAAAAAAGTAATATGTTGAATTTTGTAGTTTCATAACAAGTAGGGTTGTCATTTTGGTAAATTCATCACCCAGTTTGGCAGTGAAAAAATTTTAAATCAAGGTTACCTAAAAAGGATAACATTTCTGAGAATGATCCCAATTACCAAATAAATCCACTAAAATTTCAGTAAAATTCAAACCACTTAAAATTTTTTTCATAAATATCTTTTTAATTTCGCAAATAATGCTTGACAAACAACAATTTATAGATTTTTAAAAAATGTTATTATTGTATTTATGAATTATCATTCAATAACTCAATTAGTATGAAGAATAAGAGAGAGCATAGTAACTCCCAAATATAATTTGGTAAAAATCAGGGGCATAGCTACCGCCATATCAATAATGCGGGGATCCCAAGCTGTAAGGCCCCAATATGTGTAAGCAAAAAATTTTTATATGTTAAGAGGCCCAAAAAGAGCCCACAAGGAATTTTTGATACAGCCCCCCCCCCTCAAGACTAGCTACTCCAGTAGAACAAATTGGAGACAATATAAGAATTTACTCGCAGATAATTGGGAAAGGGTTAATATAAGTCACATCTCCTAAGCAAAATCAACTATTTAACCGATAAAAAAGCCTTACACAACTTTATAGACATCCATAAAATAAAGGAATATATTTTCCATTGAAATAAATTTAGCACAGAAAAAAGCATTTTCATAAAAAAAATATTTACTTATAGGAGCCATGAAGCTAAACATACAGAAAACCTGCCAAATACTGTTCTGTCATTGTGTTCGAGTGAATGCATCTTACAGGATATCACTAATGTTCATGTTAGTGACAATTTGAACACTGACAGTCACCACTTATTGTCCCTATTAATCGATTTAAGTACCAAAAAATATTAAGTGATGAAATTGAGAAAAAATCCACAGAATACTATGAGACAAGAGCTTCATGGCAATAATCTTTTGTAGTCATAATCATATGATAAACAATAATTATGGTAATATATTATACCCTCAACAACTTTCTTCAAATCAAACATGACACAATATGCAGCAAATAGCAGAAAGCCACTCAAACGTATATTCCAAAACTATAATAATGATGATAGCATTTGATAATATGTTTTCAACTAGCATTGTCTTTTTTTATGCGAAATTGGGCAATGTGATATGGAAGTACCATCAATATAAATGAAGTTACAGTACGTATTAAATTTTAGGAACAAAGCACATTCTAACTTCAAGAAAAATAAGGTATAGTAAAAAAAAAAGTGTGGGAGGCCTTAAAAATGCAACAAAAAAATCGCTAATCAATTGCATAAAAAAACTATGGTACTTGGGTATTATCGCAACAATCGCTGATGTTTAAGATAACTTGCCAAGTTAGCACACTCAATGTCGCCTGTGTTGAATGCACCAAATTGGCAATCATGTGCTTCGTTTCATGTAATGTCGTCAATTAGGTTGCAATAATGCGCAAGTATCAAAACTACCCTTTTTTCTCCAATGTTCGTAACTATTAAAAGTTTCTTGTCTCCTTAATAATATAATAGTTTAAGAACTGAACCTCAAATTGAGATTATTACCTTATTTTGTGTTTGGTGTTTAATTTGGCAAAAAAAAAAGTTCGCAGTTGACAAAGGCTTTACGAGACAAAAAGGTACCGAAATTAGGAAATATCAATCTATTTATATCATTGTGAAGGAAAGCTAGTTGTTTCACCAGCAATTTATCATAAATAACAGAATCTTAATGAACAAAAAAACCTATATGATGGAACATGAGAGAGAATTAAATATTAAAAGACAAAATATTTTGGATTTTAAAAGCTTAAAATTTGTTGCTAGATTGAAAAAAAATCAATACAAATTCATGTTTCATTTGTTCGACATAACCCAATTTTTCCTTACAACCAAACATACAATCTATTATGAAAAACATAATATATAACCTTTGTAAGTATTTGTTATGAAAACAAACAATACAAAATTAGTTTTATGAAATTTAAAATTCTTAGAAGTTTGTATATGATTATCAATAATATTTACTTTGAGTTTCTCTAATATCTGGCCACATTTTTCCAAATTTGAAGGATTTTTCTTCCATTCTTGAAGTAAAACTTGGTAGACATGAACTACATCATTAACTTTTTCCATATTATAAGAGTTTTATAAAATTATCAAGAGAATAATAAAGAGAAAAGTCAATAACAGAACAGATTTCGGTCGGTGAAGCTACGGTTATGAACAATAGAAAATGCAACTGTCATTGTTCACTTCCTTTCACTTCAACTGTTGTTGTTGTCGTGTATGACAAAGTGCAAAGGTATTGTATATAACAAAATGAAGATAAAGAAATGAGTCAAATATTGCCAAAGGCGTGAATCACTGCCGTGGCAACATTCATGGCACGATCCGAGTATAGGATGTCCATGCTGTAGTCATTGTCTATTTTAAAAAGGGCACCAACAATGGAAGGACAGTTAAAAAGATGTTTGGGATCCAGTTGCTTGCCTGGGCAGTGCCTGCATTCCACATATGATCTGGATCCATCAGGCAGAATCTTCATGCCCTTAAAATATTTGTCCTTAGTCTGGTTATTGTTGTTGTAATTTCTCGGCTATAATTTAATTCTGGCAGCGATAATTTTTTTCGTGGGTTTAAGCAGAGCTTTTGTTTTGCGACTGCGTTGGCTCAAAGACCGTAGTCGAAGAAGTTACACGTTCAAGGGTTCTGGCTTCATTGGCAAGGAAATCGGCCATCTCGTTCACCTAGATATCAACATGGGCCGGGATCCAATGGAGGGTGCATGATTTGCCCAATGCACCAATGGAAAGTAAAAGAGAGTTGATTTCTTGGGTGAGCCCCATTTTTCCTTTCATGATGGCCTCAAGAGCGGATCTACAGTCGGAGAGAACAATGATGCCGTTGGAATTAGCGATATCTGTCCATGTAAGGTAAATATCTAGGGCTGTCCTAACTGCTATGAGCTCACACGTGAAGTTGGAAGCAATTTGCCCTGCGGAGACCTTGTGCTTTGAAGTTGTATTATCTGGGTATTTAAGAAAGACACCAGATCCACCCCTATTGCACTCTGAGTCTGAAGAACCGTCAGTGTAGGCAATTACTAAACGAGGCCTCATAAGACTGATAATTGTGTCCATGCCTTTCCTTTTAATTGTGTCCTTAGATTCTTTTTTCGTGCAAGGCTCAAGAAGGTCTAAAAATATTTTGGCAGAGGGAGGTGGTTTGACTGGAAAACAAGGTTCTTGAATGATGTCAAGGCTTGTGTGATTCAAGTTAATGTTGTTTCTGATGTATTTATCAAACTGAAGTCTTGAAGATCTTTTCAGCCTATTCTTAGCTGTCCAGGAGTGAAAAGTGATGTTGGAAATATGTTGTTCGCCACAGCTTCTGATTTTGTTTGTAAATGTAATGGTGGCAAGTTTCCTCCTGTCTTTCAATGATGGCAGGTCACACTCACACTCAGCTGTCACATTATTTGTCGAGGACACAGCTCCGATGATAATTTTGGACGCCCTATACTGAATAGAGTCGATTTTCTCTGTTGAGGTAGAAGCTGATGGAGCCCAAACGGGTGCTGCATATTCGAGGATTGGTCTTATAAGTGCAGTGTAGGTGTTTAGGAGTGTTTTTGGTTTAGAACCCCAAAGTTTTCGAAGAATATTGAGCTTCTTTAAAGCCTTTTGAGATACATTCTGTATATGCTTGGTAAACCTCAGTTCTGCATCTAGCGTTAAGCCAAGGTATTTGGGATGGGAGATTTTTTTAACAATTGAGTTATTTAACCTTAATTTGGGGAGGAAGGCTGCCCTGTTTCTCCTGTCAGTAGAAAACACACAGTATTTGGTTTTTTCTGGATTTATCAGCAGTTTGAGCTGCTTAGCCCAGTCTTCAATGTGAGAGAGATTTTCGTTCAGCACATTTTCGGACATTAGGATGTCAGTATGAGAGTGCCAAATGGCAATGCCATCTGCATAGAAGGCTATTTTAGCTTCATTAACAATGTGATACTCGACAGTGTTCATATAGAGGAGAAAAAGGAGTGGGCTTAGGACCGATCCCTGCGGAACGCCTGCCCAAGATCTATGTGTCATTGAGAACCTTCCATTTACCCTTACAGCAAATCTTCTATCTCTTAAGAAATCGTTGATCCATAGTAAGATAATGGGAATGCAAAATTTTAATGAGTTTTTGTCTCCAAACCCTGTCAAAGGCCGCAGAAAGATCAAGGAATACGGCTGTAGTTTTCCTATGAGGTCTTTCTTGAAATCCATCTATGATTGATTGCACCAAATAGAAAAGCTGGTCAACAGTGCTATGCTGGGATCTATAAGCTGTTTGGTAAAAGTGTAATACTTTCCGCTTGATAAGCCATTTCATGATACGGGAATGAATTATTTTTTCAATAGTTTTACATAAAGTGCTTGTAAGGGATATGGACCGGAAATTTTTACAGCTTGCTGCATCCTTACCAGGTTTGAGAATAGGAACAATGACAGACATTTTTCAGATAGTGGGTAGTTTGCCAGTAATCCAGGATAGGTTGAAAATCCGAAGAAGAATACTCCTGGCAAGAACAAAGTGTTTGATCATTGAACCGAAGATGAGGTCGATACCAGGAGACTTCTTAGGGTCAAGGCTTCTAATTATGCTGTCAAGTTCTTCCAAAGTAATATCATTAGAAAAATCATCTCTTTGGTTGTAGGATTTACTTTGATTTAAAACCTATCTATAGATTTTCTTTTGTTTTCTATCTTCTCTGCTAAAACTCAGCCTGCTTGCCTGTTCATAATGTTGAGCCAGTAGGTTTGCAATCTGCCTGTCAGTCGTGGATGTATATCCGCAGAGTTAATAGCATTGGAGGTTGGTCCATTATTTTGTTGATTGCAGCGGTTGTTGAGGACGTTGATTACTCGACAGTGGTGGTAATCTTTCCTTGGATCAAGCCTGCCGCAAAGATCATTCCATTTTTTCTTTTACATGCAGCGATTTTATCCTCGACTTTGCGACTGATATCTATAAGATTTCTTCTGTTTCCGTCACTATTGTTCTTCTCAAGTACATGTCTGGCTGCATCTCTTTCTCGTATTAGTTCGTCTATGTTATGATCTCTCCAGTAGGGCACCCAGTTCTTTTTTCTTTATAATATATTCTTATCTATCCCAGTTCTTTATAATAATAAGTGACTATGATCACTCAAGAGTGAATCTTCTTTTGAAGAACCTGCCAACGCAGGGCGCTTTTTCTCTGTATGGGTAATCTGGGAAAAGATAGGGAACAGGGGCGTTTTGAGAGTGTCAAAATGCAGGCAAAGGTCTCCACAAAAGCCAGGGAGGGAAAAGGTGAAGTCCGGCTTTGAAACCAGTGGGTTTCTGACAGAAGCGGATTAAGGTAGTTGGAGGCCCCTGGCTGTAAAATGTTTGAGGCCCATGGGCTTAAGAGTCGAAAAACTAAAATAGTGAAAAGTGTCGATTATTTTAAATTCACAAAATAAAATGTATTGCTAATAATGACTCATCGGTTAAATAACTTATCGGCTTAACAGTATATAAGAAAATTAAAAACCTTATTTAAGAGCATACAGTTTTGCTATACAGTATGATTTCCCTTTGGCAAATTCGTCAATTATTTTTACCATATGATTTTGTCCAAAACATTTTATTCTGTATGTAATATGGCCATGTTGTTCAAATTATCTTTTCTCCCATAGCACTTCTTAAATTATTTTTAACTCGCTTTAAAGCTGAAAAAGATCTTTTACCTGATGCATTCGATAACATGCACATTCGATGCATATTAAGATTTCTCTGCATCTCGATAAATTTCTATATAGTGGGGGTTTCATTGTATCTTTGTTTTCTTTTAATTTCTTGTTCCAAAATGGGGTGTGGCCGCGGTAGCCAAGTGGTATTGGCATCGGATCATGGCTAGCGTGTCATGAGTTCAATCCCTGTACCACTGAAGACCCGCCGTGTAGAGGAGAGATGCACGTTAAAGCTGTCAAGAGCTCAAACGTCCTCCCGTTGGTGTGGTGTGGTAGTTAGGGAGGGGGTTTTCAACTCAGGTGTCGTCCGCGTCACTTGACCATTGTTCAATAGTACTCGGACCGTCGCCAAAAGCCCTCGTGTATAGCTGAACAGTGCGACGTAAATATTCACTCACTCCAAAATGGCGTGGTTGGTTTGTCGCTGGTCTTCTGCACCTAAGGTTGCGGGTCCAAGTCGGTGGATTTTCATAATGCAGAAAATCGACAGTGTCCATGTCGTATGATTATATGGCATTTAAAAATTCCTAGAGTGTACGTTTAGCTTAGGAGCTCTCGGCAAAATTAAATTCATGTACAGGTTCGCATCGTCAGAGCTCAGGGGCCTCCTTCTGGGGAGGAAACTGGGCGTCAAAATTACTTGTCGAGATTGATATTCACCTATATGGTGCTGCACTAAAAAGTGATACCAGCTTTTGGGAAATGTATTAGGCCTACAATGGTAAAACACCATTAAACGCACCATAAAAATAAAACAAAAAGAGATTCAATATCGTCTTTGTAAATTTCCTTTAATTTTGTGGCTTTCTTTTTAATTTCAGGATATAATGTCTTGTCAAAAATATAATTAAGTATTCTATAGCAGTTTGATAAATCTTAGCTCTTCGGGATAGCTCTGCTCTTGTCCTATCGTACATGATAGTGCTTCTCAAACTTTCAATATTTGCGACCTAATATTCAGTCATAATTTCCATTGTGCCCCCCTCCACACAGTAACAATGCATTGAATTCAATAATACTATACTTTGACGCTGAATCTACGATACGATTATAACCTCTTAAGTACCACCGGCGTATATAAACGTCTCGCTCAGCCAAAGCATTAATTAACCTGGACGTATATATACGTCTTTACGAAATGCGATCTTTTCTATGCACTGCTATTCATAAAATTATTCCGAATGCTTTGAAATGCAAGAAAAAGAACTTGACAGTGTTTGCGAAAGATTTACTTATTTCAGAGGATTTGCTTATTTATTCCTTTTCTGCCCCCCCCCTCAATACATCACATACGCACGCGTACGTGGAAAACGGTAGCATTGGGGAGCGAATTGCACAACTTTTAATCAGAAGTTAAGGGATTAGTAATAAACAGTATACAAATTATTAAGATAAGTGTTAATTTTTGTGTATTATAATACATATGACAAGCCCTTGGGGTCACTGGTAATTATTAAAACTGTTCTTAACTTAGTTTTGTAAATTATAAAATACATCATGCTGTACTGATAAATGTATAAGTATATTATATTAGTGTTGATATAATTCTTCTCATGGTAAACTAACTCAGGCAAAGTTTAGCAGTGAAATTTTATGTCGAGGAGGCATAGTAAGAAAAGCAGTTTCTCTAAACATATATTTTATTCTTTAAATAAGTAAAGTCAATCTTCTCGCCACTGGAGTAATTAAAACAATAAGTTTAAAAAATATAATCCTCAGAAAAATAACTTCTCCGTTTGTATACAAATAGCTTGGGAAATCTTCATTAACGTGGGCTGGATTTTCTACCGCCAAATTCTCTTTTCTAGCCGGAGATCGATCGCCAAGGCGTATCCTTGAGAGGAACCGGTTTGTAGTAACCATATGCGATACGATTCTCCTCAGAGAAAACTCGGCGTAGTAATACATTGTATTCCTGACATTCGGGTTTTCATTTCAGTGTTGATGTTTTCTGAAAAAATATATCTATATTTTTTTTTAACATTTATAAACCCCGTGCACCACCGAACGTATAACACGGGGGTAAACAACACAGACAGAAGAAAGGATTACAACACAAACATCCATGCCTTCTCCGGGATTTGAACCCAGTCCCTGCGGCACCGTAGTCAGCTTCACTGACCACTATACCGGATGGGCGGCTTCTGAAAATATTACCAGTGTAATTTAAAGGGTAGGTTAAACGATTTCTCAAATTCACATTTTAAACTTTTTTTTATCTCAAAATGAGATTAAAAAAAAAACCTTTATGTACATGACAATTAAGTTAAATTTCAAGTTTTTTCTTTTCAAAGCAAAGAGTTATTATTTAAATTCGAAGCTATAAATTTCATTATTTTTATAAATACGAGACATAAGTATCAAATGAAACATAGTTTTAATTTTTTGCCAGAACAAAGGAAAATAATTATTTATAATTATGAAAAAACACACATTTTAGTACAATCAGTGCAGATTGTCTAGTCAAACTAATCCAGAAATCTCAAATATCTTACTATCCTAAATATCTATTATTTGTTTTATCTCATCATTACCTTAATTTTTAAAGAGATAATCACTCAGATTTTTCGAAATAATCGAATGCTTTTCTGAAAAAATTTTCTTCTTTTATATATATTCAGAGATGATTTATTTTTTAAAATCATAGATTATTTTATATTGGGTTTTTTTAGATATAATAGTTATAAGGGTTTTATTACAGTTTGGAAGGGAATATATACTTATATACAGTACAATATCTTACACATTTCATAATTTTCATTATATTTCTCTTTTTTTTAACTACAGATTTTCGAAAAAATAGCGATTTACAAAAAGCTGTTGATATTGCATGAGTTCCTGAATAGTATAAGAAAATTCATTTCTGCTCCTGATAATAAAAGTGGCCGCGGTAACCTAGTGGTCAAGTTAACGGACTCGTGGTCGGTGTGTCATGAGTTCGAGCCCAATACCACTGAAGACCCGCATTGTAAGGGGGCAATGCATAAAAAATCTATCGATGCTTAAGCGTTCTCTCGTTGGTGTGGTGTAGAAGTTAGGAGAGGGGTTGCTAGCTCAGGTGTTGTCCTCGTCACTTGACCGTGGTTCAAAATTACGAGGTCCAAAAACCCTAGAGTAGCTGAATAGCGTAATGCTAATATTTATTCACTTAAGATAATAAATGTGTTGAAAATAAATCTCGGATTATCCACGTATAATAAAGCTAGAATTTTCAACTACCAAAACATCACGGTTTCTAGGATTGCTGGAAAGGGGTGACTGTAAATTGATATCTTTGCTGCACCACTTTGAATGAACAGGAAATTCATCAATCAAGAGTTCATTAGGGATATAAACATATTAATCTTAAATTAAGATTTCAAAATTTAGTATTTTTTTTATGAAACTAATCAAAATAAAAACTCTAGAATTAACTGTCTTTTTGAATCCTCCTTGATATTATTCCTTTTAATTACTTTCACAACTTTACATACATATGTGTAAAATAATTAAATGATTTTTTCTTTCTAAACAGGACATAAGATGTAAAAATTCTTTTCATTGAAAATGAGTGATTTCCATTTTTTACAATTTATA
>BMAO01033330.1:82618-150570 GCA_019973975.1 Trichonephila clavata
TCTTGTAGAAAGTTAACTCACGAACTTTATAAATGCCTGAAAAAACTAAAAAAAATACTGAACTTGTAGAAAGTTTTAACTCTCTAAGTTAGAAACTTTAATTAAACTAACACACAGAAATGACTACTCAAAAGGGGTACTCCACTCCAATTTATTGCTCTTGTACACATTTATAATCCCTACAGTGCATCCCATTCGGGCGAAGATCAGGGGAAAACCTTTCAAGGAAAAAAACCCTGATCATGCACTTTACTTAAGTGCTAATATAAATAAAATTTTACATTAATATCTTCTCACGACATCAAAGTTTTCATCGCATCACTATGTTCAGGGACTGCTGCCCTGAAAGGAAACCTTGTCAATTTTTTCTAAAACATGACATTAAATGCACAGAACTTTTATACAACTTCCTTATTGACATAAAATATGGCATACATTATATTATATATATATAGTTTCATAACAAATTAACCTTTATCTGGTTTCATTTTCAAAAATTCCCAATCAATCGCGCTGCGCTGTTAATGTTTTTTGTTAGTATTCCTAATTACGCCGCGCCCAGAAACCAGACACTACTTATACATCTTAATAATTACACACAAAAATATATACATTTTTTACATAGAATATATTACAACAAACAATACAAGTAATCTCACATATAAAGCCTCGTCTTTAATGTGTAGCAAAACAATTGCAATTCAACAAATGTTTTTCCACAATTTGGAAAAAAATTAAATACAAAAGTCTTTCAACCGATATGAAAATGCACACAACTCAGTGACGCTTTTGTACGTTAATTTTACAAAAAAAAAAAAAAAAAATAGACTAGCCCACATGGAAAATACTCCGAACTGTCTGTCAGAGGAAAAATAAACAAATTAGAATTATACAACCTGGCTAGTCTTTAGATCCAATCTGCATAGGCTTTGTCTCCAACCATGGCCTCTGTGCTGGATGACCTTGTCCTAGGGTTGTCCACTCTGCGCTCCAACCTTCTGGGTCTCCTCTTCCATCGAGTCCGTTGAAGTTGATATGCTCCTGCTGAGGCGTTGTTTTCCTTTGTGAGAACTGGAACTTGGCTGTTGTCCACTCGACGTCGGCTCCGAAGATTGTATGGACAGCTCCTTTCCTGATGAGGTCTGTTGTACTTGAATCTGTGGGATGGTCCTGGAACTGCTCTTTCAGAACTATTTTCCTCCGCCTTTCTATACCGCTTTCTGGAGTGACGAGAGGGCATTGACGAGGAAATCTTTCTTTTTTCTCGAGCTACCTGGGACTCTGGTCTCTTCTTCTTTTGCACGTTTTCCCTCCAAGCGTCTGGCCTTCCTCTTTTCTCTCTCTCAGTGCAGAAAGGTCTTCTTTTCCTGAAATTGCATACACCACCCCCGAAGAAACAGCAGATTCCGTCCGTCCACGTTTTTTTCTCACCTCCACTCCATCACGTCTATTCGCAACTATATCTCTACTACCATTTACATTTCCTGATTTCGATCCTTTACGACAACCCCCATCACTCTCCGATTGCACCAATGTCGACTGCGCATCATCCGACCTGACTGATGTCACTGCACCATGATCACTACTAATGTCACTTTCCGACTCGACAACACTGTCTTCTCTTTGATGGTAAATTCTCACCTGGTCCACATTAACCGTTATTCTTTTACCAAATTTTAATATTACTAAATTATTATTATTTTTTACACTCAGAACTTTATATGAGCCCTCAAACTTTGGCATAAATTTACCTACTATTTTTTTACATTTTGAACTTAACGGGTGAGTTTGAACTAATACTAGATCATCAACTTTCACATTATTTTCACGCCTCTTTTTATTATAATATTTTGCCCACTTCTCTTGCTGGCGCTTTGTATGAACTCTAGCCTCCTCAAACAACCTTTCTATGTTCCCACAAACTAAATCTGATCCATCAGTTACCATAACTAAATTCTGAAAAGGGGTGATTAAATTTCGACCTAAAAATAATTCCGCCGGTGTTTTACCCGTTGTCTCATGTACTTCTGTCCTAATCGCATAACAGAACTCTTGCAGAAATTGATCCCAGTTAGTGTGATTATCCGCGACAAAAACTCGAAATCATTTTTAAAAGAGTGCGATTAACTCTTTCTGTTTGATTAGCTTGTGGACGATATACCACAGTTTTAACGTGTTTTATGTGCAACCTGCGACATACTTGCTCAAAAACTTCGGATATCATTTGGGGCCGTTATCGGTAATTAATTTTACAGGAGCTCCATAACGCGCAATATAATTCTCAAAAAATGCATTGGCGATTGCTTTAGCCGAAGCTTAAGGGAACTATTTCAACCCATTTAGAAAAATTATCTGTAATTACTAAAATAAATCTATAGCGTTCTGGACTAGTTGCAGGGTATGGGCCTAACAAATCTAAAGACACGATTTCATTCGGAAAATTCGTTATTATCGGAATTAATTGACCAGCTGGTAATCCGTTTTTATAATTGACTTTTTGGCATTGGTCGCAGGTTGCTACATATTTATAAATGTATTTCCTCATGTACGGGAAATAACACGCGTCTTTTAATTTTAAGTAGGTTTTCTTTTTGCCTAAATGACCTGCCATCGGCGAGTCATGAAATTCTCGCTTAACATCTTTACGTAATGTTTTAGGTATAAATACCCTTAATTCACCTAGTGTGATTGTATATTTTGCATAATATAGCAAACCGTCAACGATTTTAAAGTCATTGGACCAATTTCTGCAGATTGATTCATTAATGGAACTATCGTCCGGATTTTCTAGAAACTTCAAGATGTGACCTAGCTCCGGGTCATTTCTCTGTTCCTCTCTCAACTGTTCTCTAGACGATAATACTAACGATCTAATCACCGCACAAGACACCTTTGGTTCTTCATTACTTTCTAACGGGTTTCTAGACAACATATCAGCCACTAAATTTTGCGTACCTGGGCGATGTTCCCATTCTACATTAAAATTTGCCAACTTAAGCGTCCACCTTATCATTCTAGACGACAAATTTTTTCCATTCGTTAATTTGGTAAGTGCAGCATGGTCTGTTATCACTTTAAACGGCAAGGATCCGAAATACGTGCGATATTTATTTAATGCCCATATGACAGCTAAACATTCACGTTCCGTCACACTATAATTCCTTTCTGCTCGGTTTAAAGTTCTCGAGGCAAACGCCATAGGCCTATTATTCTGTGTCAATACTGCTCCTATCCCCACGGAGCTCGCATCCGTATAGAGTTCAAAAGGCTGGGAAAAATCTGGTAATTGTAACACTGGAGCTTCTGTCAGTGCTTTCTTAATACGATCAAAGGCTTCCTGCGCTGATTCCGACCAACGGAACTTAGAGTTTTTTCGTTTTAAATTATATAAGGGTTCACACATGTCTGCGTAGTTTTTAATAAACTTTTGATACCAACCCGTCATTCCTAAAAATTTTGCTATTTGTTTTGCAGTTTTCGGAGGTTTCATTTCAATAATTGCTTTTACCTTCTCCTCATCTGTTTTAAATCCTTCTTTATTAATAACTAAACCCAAATAACGTAATTGTTCCCTCGCGAAATGACATTTCTCGCGATTCAACGTCAAACCAGCCTCCTGCAATAATCTGAATACTTCCCGTAAGTGTTCTACATGGCTTTCAAAAGATGGAGACGAAATAATAACGTCATCCATATAACAGTGGGCAAAACGCCCGAGGACTGGCCTGAGGATCATCTCTATGGCCCTTTGAAAATTTGGAGCTGCCCCCGAAAGGCCAAATGGCATGCGAGTAAATGCAAAAGTACCATTTTTTGTAACAAACGCCGTCTTATGCACATCTTTGGGTCTACTGCCATCTGAAAGTATCCGCTGCGTAAATCAAGTGATGTCATAATTTCGGTGTGCGGAATATTAGTGATCAAATCATCAATTATTGGTAGCGGATATCTCGTGATCACATTTAACTTCCTATAATCTATTGCAAACCTATAAGCTTCTGGGTCATCTAACGGCAACCCGTTTTTCTTCCGACATAAAACAACTGGAGACGCGTAGGGCGATGTTGTTGGAACTATTGTTCCATCACCCAACATTTTCTGAACATGGTAGTCGATTATACCCTGTTTGACCCTGTCATAGCGATAAGGTCTCGAAAAAACAGGAGGACTATCACCCGTGTCAATTTCATGACAAAATACATGTGTCAGACCAGGCTTAAGCGAAAACAACCCATGAAATTCCTTAAACAAAATCTGCAATTCCTGTTTTTGTTTTGAATTTAACTTAGTGTTAGATAAATCTATTTGAACCGGTTCGTCCGAAATTGCCACTTTTTCCGTTTGCGAATCCGGAATGATTAACGGTTTTGCCAGGAAATCCAAACTAATCTTTGCATGTGACATAAAATCAATACCTAGGATGCATGGATATTGCATCTCAGCAATCACATGAAGTTTCCATAACTTCGAAAATTCTCTTATTTTAATTCTCAACTCAACTGTGCCTAAATTTCTGCATTGTGACCCTTGAGCTGTAACTACTTCAGCTAACGATTTTTTAATAGGACAGAAAGAAAAATATGACCGGTTCGTTTTTTCTGAAATAAATGACTTTTCCGCACCTGTATCCCAGAGCGCTTTTAGAAATGTATCATGCAAAAGAATCGGTACATACGGAAGTTCAACTGGTGATAATCGCAATGAATTAATTTTAATTCTAATAGGAGGATTTGACTTAACTAGCGATCGTTTACCTCCCGCAACACGATCGCTTAGAAGTTTAAATTGGCATTTCTTTGCCTTTCGCTGTTGCAATCAACACGCCTCCAATTCTGCTTTGCCGAATCATCATTAGGACCTTTCCTAACCACCATCCTACGGTTCTGATACCGGTCTGTTCTCTGATTTGGCTGATTGTAGCGATTTCCACCCTCGAATCCTTGATTTTGATAATTACGACGAGAAAAATTATTCGCACCCTGCCTAGTCCTCTTTGATCATTTTGACTATTTCCGACCCCAGTATCTCTCCAATTTCTATTATTCCTTCTTTCCTCAGGATTCCTACTCACATCCCAACTTCGTCTAGCAAAATTATTACTCGAACCCTGGTTTTCCCTGCAGCTATGACGTTCCTCATACCGGTCTACCAACTCTATCAATTGAGCTTTCGTTGTGGGGTTTCGAACTTCTAAATAATCCATTATTTGGGGTTCTAGTCGCATTACTATGTGATCAATCAATTTTAACTCATCATAATTCAAATTCAAAGTTTTATGAATTTTTAACAGCTGAAAAATAAAGTCTGACGGGGCTTGACCTCTCCGTTGTATTGATGAAAAAAACTGAGCTTCTAGCTCTGATTTATTCCGTATTACCGGAAAACTATCTGATAATTTCTTTTTAAGTGTTGCAAATGCAGTCGCTTTTCATTTACACACTCGAACCCAATTACCTCAAACCAGTCTAACGCTCTCCCAATTAAATGACCTTTTAAATACGCACATGATAAATTCGCCGGTATTTCATAGTAGGCTATGTTGTCGTCAATATTCGAGATAAACTCAGACACATTTTCTTTACTCGAAAAAAATAACTCCGGCAAAACTCTAAATCCTGCACCTGCTCTTAATTCCGGTATTTCGTTTGGGCGCCAGTGTCGTAGTCTCTCACTACCCCTATGATTATTAACTGCCCTTTGCACATTATCTAAATTTGGGTATGTTGGATTCATAATTAATAACTACGTAAATAATAAATCACTATTATTTATTAATCCTTATGATAGAAATACACAAATATTAATCAAACTTTAAGAACAACAAATTACAGTGGAGTGAGCTCAGAATTCAATTATGAACGACGGAACGCTGACTGAAACCACGGGGAATAACGCATACAATCAAACTACGCTTTTAAATCTAATCTATAAAAATCACAGACATGATATCTCTTTAAGACAGGATTCTTGACTATTTCAAGAATCTATAGAGCGGTTTCAATCCTTGATATCTTCAGTTACGTCCGAACCGAATTAATGAATCTTTTTCAATAATCTTCCTTCGGCTAACAAACTTCACTTAGTTAAACTAATCTCCTAGAATCACCTTCTTAATCAATCACGTAGTTAACTCCTCTATCAAAAACACGTAGTCATCCTCCTCTCTTCATTTCATTTCTCCCTTTTATATCTCTTTCGAACTCGCTAAACCCGAAACTATCTTGTTTGCATAAGTCACACTTTTAGCTCTCAGCGGGGATTGGTTAAAATAAATACAATTTAAAAGAATTTGAGAGAAGGTTAGTGAAACGCGTAAGCACCCGTCACAACCTGGTAGGCTTAGTGAGAGCGGGGCACGAATTCCAGCGGGCCACGGTATCCAACACATTTTGTTCCATGCATAGGACGAAGTGTGTTCAAAGGAATTCGAATACCATGTTGGGAGTTCGGGTCACACCTAGCCCGCCCTCACTGAGCCTATTACCTCGTAATGATCCATATTCACACAAATTGTGATGCAAATTAGCAAACATCCAGCGTTCCTGTACATCTCTCTGTGGGTACCTTTCATGGTACAATCTTTCTGCTGCTCGTGCATATTTGCCAGCTGGTGTTTGTATAACGTTTCATACTCTTCTGCGGGAGATGACAGTTTAAATGACTGCGGTAATGCATGTCTGTTTCCTTAAATGCTCTTGTGAGCAATGCCACTTTACGCCGAACGAAAACGTTTCTGACCATGAGTTGCTAAACAAATCTGAATCCTTGTGATGTCCCTTACCTTCCCTTAAAGTTTGCCCCGATGATCCTGGGACACCCTGTGTATTTGATTACAGATAGATTTCATTCTACTGCACATTATTACTTACAGTTAAGTGTAGCACTTATATATATAGTTAATTGTGTCTAAAAATGACGATGCACAAGTTCGTAGACATCATTTCGTAAACGGTTTTCCTAGATTAAGAACCTCTGATCTATATAATAGATGATAATGATGGATGTTACGAATAGCTATTTATAAATTTCGCTAAATATTAGGTTTTACCATAATCCGATTTTAATCTTTCGATTTTCTCTTTTCTTTTAGCTTAGAAAAAATGCACGAGGATGAGAAACCTTGGCAAAGATCATTTAGTTTCTTACGTCGAGGCAGTAGTCGTTATAAAAAGAAACATTCAGGAAATAACCAACAACAGGTGTGGTGCATGAAAGAGGCCACTAAGTTGTGTGCATTGTTTTAAATGCACGATCCTTTTTAATGCATGGGTCCTTCCTTGTTGTTGTCTGTTGTTATGCACTACCTATTTATTGTATTAATTGTAATGTATTTTTGGAAGAAATAAAAATTTACATTCACCTGTGGTTGCACACTATACCTTTGTTGTCCGCTTTGTCTCGATGTTCATGTGTTGTGCATCTCTGTGTGGCTTCATCCCTAACTCTTGTCTTGCAACTTATTTTTATATTTCCATATTGGTGTGATTTTATTATGAAATAGTGAATGAATTCTAACATGGAGTCTGGATTATCTGTTTCCAAAAGTAAAGAATCAACAACAATCCTTTTTTACTTATGGGACTATTTTGAAAACTGTCTAAAATTGCTGTTTTAAAGTGCATGTAATGCTTATTGTCCGTTATTGTGCAAACTACAAACTTTGTCTCAGTTTTACATGCAAAAAAATTCGGAAAAGTCTATGTAATACAGGATGTTCGAATGTATCTTAAAACTTCTAGAAAAATAATTTAAAAGAAACAGTGGGCCATGCACCTATGTGGTTTCTTGTGTTCCAAAAAAATAAAACATCAAATTTGGGGGGGGGTGCAATATTTTATTGCACGCAACACAACATGACACTTTTAACCACGTTCGATGAAACATTGCAGAATTAACATATCTGTTTATGGCCGCTGTAACTTAGTTTTCCAGTTCTTCAGTGTTACGAATTGCAGATTAATTTTTTACATATCCCCATAAAACGAAGCTAATGCGCCAGATTTTGGATTTTGGCAATATGCTACCTGTTGTCGTAAACCTTTTATGTCATTCGTAAGTTATGGGGCTTGAAGCTAGATTTCGATTGAAGGTATCCTGAAATATATATTATTCCTTTGTTGCAGATGTAAATTCAATAAACCAAGCTACTTGCGCTTGGTGTTGGGGTTAAGCCATTTTGAGACGAGAATGCATATTGCTTATAACATTGTTGTTTACTTTTTAAAAGTGTAAAGATACATTCTGTATATAACATATTTGCGAGTTTTTTAATTTCGATGTATTTTTTATAAATTAGTTTAAGGCTTTTGAAAATTTTAATTCTTTAATTGCATGCATTTCGATATTCCAGATTCCATTCCCGCTTTCCAAAACTTTTAGTTTGTACAATTTTTTTCATCATAACTCCCTGTGATGTGCTGTTTTTAAGTATTGTATTGGATGTTTGCATTCCCTTTGAGATTTTCCTCTCTTTCCCTCTACAAATATAATTTTTAATTATTGTGTTTCTAAATTTTATAATGAAATGTATTTATGAAATATTTCAATGCGAAATATTTTCTTTTAAATTTAATGTTTGTCCATGCATATTGTTTCTACAAATTTCGTACGACGAAATAAATTGTACAATTTTTTTTTAAATATGAGTTACATTTGCTTTTTTTAATAATGAATAGTTTCTTTAATCCTAAACATTTTATATTAAATTTAATTTTAAAACAAACGTGGTCATTCTCTAGGAACTACAAGATTTAGTATATTACAGTCCCCGAAAAACTATTGGAAATTCATAAGTTATGTGATATGAACAATTGTTAATTCTTAGCATGTTTACATTTATTTATTTCATTTCACCGTTTCGAAAAAATTATAGAGCGATGACTTGTCTAAAGCAGCTAAATTAAACCATTCTTATTTAGTTTTCAACTTGTACATAAGAAAATACTATTTAGTATTTTGTTCATAACATTTTTTTTAGAATTTTACAGGAACTTTTAAGTTTTTTGTAAGACCAGTGACATATTTCAAAGCAAATAAATATGTATTTACTATGTTACCGCTTATGCAATCAAATAGCCATTTGATCTATATTTCCAAAACCTAATAATTATTAATTGTAATATTAATTTTTCTCGGGATTTTGAATTCTATGTTTAGAGATAATATAAACTCCTATGTACGACTTTCAGAAAATTGTATTTTGTACTATATTATTGAAGCAAATGGCGCATTTAAATAGAATCTTGATATTTATAGACGACTACAATAACTTGTTCTATAAATATTATCTAACTTCTATGTTCTATAAATATTATCAACATCATTATAAAATGAATATTAAGTTTATTGTTGTGACTTCATTTCTAATAAATATATTTCGTACATATTTATATTCAATTTAAGGGGTGTAATTATTTTGCTTAACCACAATCTCTAATTATATTATTTCTTTTTTTTTCAGATAAAGCTAAGCTAACTAATATATTGTTAGCTAAGTTATCATAATACGCGTAATTTAAATAATAAAACACTTTGTTTGCTCTTTCAGGGAATGGAATTGCTTGGAATTGACAATTCATCCAGGAGACCTTCAGCGATCAGTCTTCGTGGATCTCCAAACAGAGCTAATGTATGATACTAACAATTCTTATTATTGATGTTCAAGTAAAAAAGATTATTTTTTGTATATATTTTATCACATGTACTCTCCTATTGTCATTCTATATTAAGGGCTTAAAAATAATACAATAGACCCTCACACAAACCTGACAATATAGATTGAAAAAATAACCGGTTGTAAGTAATGAATTAGATTTTCGCAATAGATGCATAACACGATTTATACGGTATTGAAGTTTATTAGTAATTTTTTAATGAAATTCCCTCAATATCTACATATGTGTAAGTTAAGCAAAATAAAAAAAAACTATGCTGCAATAGGAAAACATAAGAAAATTATATATTTCTTCATAAAATAACTACTATTGTATTTGAATGAGATTTCATGATACTTTTGCAATTTGGTAACATATTCATTAAATCTTATGACTCACAATTTTCGAATATCTTGCATATTTTTGGGGGTGACTTTTGAATTGGGTTTTTTTTATAGAATACCCTGGTTTAAACTTCACAATTTGGCGATCTGATCCGTTGTATCTTCAGCAGTTTGGCAAGTTTGAACCGAAAATTCCATGAAATGCGGATATATATATACAGGCTTCTTTTCCTACTTTTCTTTGAGAAAGATTTGAACTTCTCAAAAATGAGAGGATCCTAACAAATAAGCATTTTCTTTACTCGATGTTTTTGGGGTTTTTTTTTATTCGGTGTAATTTTTTCTCCTGGTAATCTTTTGATCAGTATACAATCGACCTCTTAAGTCTAATGATACATGAAAATTTACTTTTAATACTTTTTCCTTTTGAGTTATTAAAATGCCTTAGATAATTGGCCAAATAGCTCCAACATCATCCTTACATTATGCGAATATTATTTTTTGAATATTCGTGTCTCTAATGTACTAAAAGGAATGCAATTAATTGACAATCAATAAAGTTTATCTCAATATAATTTAACACTCGTGTTGCTGCACAGTAAGATAAAAATGCAAAATATGTTCATCTGTCTCATATGAGCAATCACTCCCTTTTTATTTCAGGATGGCGATCATTTGAGACCAAATGGATTTGGTCACAGAAGATCTCGCTCAAGATCTCCTGGTCGAGGTCGATCTCCTACTCCAACTAGATTAAGAGGACGATCACCAACACCTATAGGAAGGTCGCCATCTCCCCGGAGAGGTGGACATGATATCGGTTTTTCTGATGCTGTGAGTGATGTAGTAGATTTAGTCAAATATGAAAGCACTCGAAGATCTAGAGGTAACTGTTCAGTTCTGAATGTCTTCGTTAATTTTAATGTTGAATTGGTTTGCTAAAATTTTTACTTAAAAATTAATTTACATAATTCGAAAAAATTAGGGTTTTTGTATATCGCCGAACGAATGACAAGTAAATAAACACTTTGGGATTGTTATTTTGAATCAAATTGGAGAAAGGGATGTCCACCCTTGATGTTTGTGAATATTTCAGAGATTTCCTTAAAATTAATCTGGTGTCCTAGTCATTTTTTTTTTTAAATCGTAATAAGGGAATCCAGGAGTTTTAATTATTTGATTATTAATGGAAAAAGTCTTAAAATTATACTTTTTTACAACGAATGCGAATTTAGAACAATGCTCATAACAATTCAATGAGGACAATTCAGTGTAAAATAAATAGCGATTATGCAAAATATTCGACTTTTTGCATGAAAGTACGAATTTTAGCCGCATTGGTCTTTGTTCCAAAATTTCATCTTACTGAAACCTTTGGAAATTTCAGAATAATTTTATTCCAACAGTTAGTGCATATGACGGAAAGTACAAAGAATTAAAAAATTAATTAAATAATTCGAAGACACTTGTGTAGGAAAACCATGTCAAAAACATACCCCTAAAACATCCAAATGTCCACATGAAACTCGGAATCACTATCATAGAACAACGACTTGTCAAAAACAAATAACAGCTTTGAAGAATGTCGAATGTTTTGACAGTCTTGTTAAAAATAATCATGTACATCCTTGAAAGTTTATACAAAGTTTGAAGCAGGAAAACAAATTAAAACACAAAATTAGAACAACTACTCCAAGGTCAACCTTAACACGGGAAAAAGAGAGAGAGAGAGGAAGATCTAAGTCTTTAAAAGAGAGTGTCGCTGAGATCATTCACCGTGTACTGTGGAACCATTCTGAATCCATATTTCATATTCTGGGGACAGTTGTGGGATCTCGATTTGCTTCAGCAGCAATACTGTAGCACGATAAACCACAATCTTGGTGGGCTACAATTCTACTTCGAACAAAGTCGGACTCCTGCTGGTAAGCATTTCTCCTTAAACAAGAGATAGCAGCAACTTTCTATACCAGAAAACGTTGAAGTACAATTATTTGTACTCTGAACCTCTGCTGTACAATTTCTTCTTTTAAATACAGTGTAGATGACATTATCTCCACCTTCTTCGCATGAGTGATTGAAAAGCTGATTTGCATATCGCAGCATGTTTTATCTGTCATGCAAATGTCACGTGTGTATCACCTTTAATGACCAGTGATATATGTATATAAAACGTGGTAGACTGAAGTCGGAAAAGTTAAAAATAAAAGCACTAAAAAGTGTGAACTATAAAACATTAAAATTTATAAAAATATTCTTCAGCTATAGTGGGATTACAGAAGGGCTTTCACTCACATTTTGTATACAACCTTTCCTGCTTTCGTTTAATCAGTGAATATATATCCACCTTCCACAGGTCATTTTACAGCCCCTACGGTTGAAAATTTTCACTGTGATAGCACATTAGCTAATTGTTTCCCACAACAGCTATTCTGACATGAATGCTGTTCTCAGCGATCATTCTTTCCAGCAAAAAAAGAATTTAAAGTGGTTATCATTTAGATGTAGACTATTAAAAATGTAAATTGGTTTTTAAAAAAGGATGAAACAGTAATGTAAACATACCGGCCAAACGACTTGCCACCTCATCTAATATTCGATGCTTTCGCCTTTTGCTTTGTATAGGGCATTAACTCGTTGTGGTGCTGATGTAATAAGTCCTGACATGTCTCGATAGTGATTTCAGACCATGCATTATGAAGTGATATTTCTAGTTCTCTTACATTTGTTGGAAGGTTATTCAACACTTTAAAATGCCTTTCCAGTTCATCCCACAGATTTTCATTTACACTAACATTTGGACATTTTAACGGACATTTCAGATGATGAAATACATCATGGTTATGAGTAAACCAGGTCTGTACAATTTTGGAGCGACGAAGAGTAACATTGTCGTCCTGATATATTCCGTCACCATCTGGAAACCAATCTTCCACTAATGGCTTTTGACAACAATTTCTAGATGAGATAAGTACTCATTTCTAGTTTTGTTATAATTTATAGTGATAAGGGGGCCGATCCCATTCCAATCAAATACTTTCTAGTGCATTAATTCTTTACCTCCAGACTGCACGACTGGTTGTATGCAATCTGGATCAAAAGCTTCATGTTGTTTTTGACGAATTCTTCGTCTACCATCATGTGTAAAACGGCTCTCATCGGTCCATACATCCGGTGGTTTGTTTGTTTGTTTTTTACAACAAATTATTATTAAAATATATGTAGGTTTCTTGTCTTTAAACCTGTCCTCCTTATACTTCATATGATCAACTGCTGTAGAGGCATTGATAGGTCAATCGTGATTTCTTACATTTTCTATATCATAACTATCTTCCAACCTTTTCTACGATAAAATATCCTTCAGCTTTACTTTGATGATCTTGTACTATCCGTGAAATTGATTTAATTTTAGTCCAATACCAAACTGAAACCACTATTTGGCCACTAAATTGCACAGTTTGTAAGCGTAGGCTTCCTTCAGTCATTTGTTGAAACTATTGCGATTCTCCTCTTACGTATTCAATAAGTTTTCTCTGGATTCAAAAGAGGGCTCAATTTGATAATTATTTGTAGTCCTATCCTCGATTTATTCTCCGCCATTGGTAATAATTATTGGAGGTTAAAATTTATGATGCACTCAGTTTTGGAGCAACAACTGGGACGATCTCTATCCCTGGAGAATTTTAATTTATGGTTAGCACCACTCATGCAATGTCTGCCTCTCGGTTTTTCTTAAAGCTATTATTTTTACTTTAACTGGCTTTTTAATATCAATTAACAATTTATGACTGAGATTTGATCCCCAGAATCTATGTGGGCAGTAACCGGTTGATTTTCCACTAAATCATCGATATATTGCAATTCTATTTGTTATTTTTTCAATGCAATCGGTTAATTTTATTATTATTTACGAATTTTTGGTGTTTTCCTGTCATTACTGCTGTAAATTATTTTCCTATTGTATTTAAAAGGTCTTTTGCAAGTTTTTCTTTTATACCTAGCGTAACGATTTCTGTCACTATAAACACAGCATTCTTTATTTTGTTTATCTAAAGTATTTTGGAAATGTATGTGTTCTAGAGCTAACTAAGCTGTTTCCACGCACACACATATATACAGGGTGTTGCCGAGACGACAAACCACCATAGAACATGGGGTTACAAACTACGTTTAGTCGGAGTAATTCGCAAGAACAGTAATGAAGGGTGTGGTTTCGAGTGGAATGAAAAGGGGTAATAAGAAGTAAAGAAATAGATTGATTAGACCTAAAGCATGTTTAAAATACAAATTATGTATCACAGCCCCACGTCAGAAGTACAACGACAAGTGGTAGTCACAGGAATTGTTGGAAGTTGCGACCGCTGTAGGTCCATCGGTGTTGACGACACCGATGGACGAAGAATTATCGGACGCGTTTAAGTAAAACCGGTGTGCTGGCGTTGTGTCAGCTGAAGCGACGATGATCCGTATCGGGAGATCCTCCACTGTGACCACCGGCGCCACACAAGCGATTTTTGGTGGCCCCAACAGAAGAAATACAAGGGATTAAGATCCGGGAAGCGTGGAGACACAGCAACAAATCCGCCGCGTCCAATCAACCTCCTGGATTATCTAGCATAGAGATAGTTGCGCATCGCAATCGAAAAGTGTGTTAGTACACCATCATACATGAACCACGCGTTTTGGTGCACTGTGGCTGGTGTGATTTTCACCGACTAAACGTGATCTAAGTGATTTGTCGTCTCAATACTGCCTATTATCATCCCACTTAAATTGTGGGTCGAATTTGGCAACACCCTGTTTTTCAAGTTCCCATTTCGAGACGTAAAAATCAGCATTAAAGCACCAGTTGTCCAGTTGAGACAGAAAAAAGATGTGAATGAATGGAACATGCAAATATTTATTTTATTGGAATATATGAATAATTAAATGATTTATACCACAAAATTCAAATGCTACGAAGTGAAGAAGTCTATAAAGTGTTGGTACATTTCTAGCCTGATGCAAAATGTCATTTGGCGTAGCAAAGACTGATAAAATGCCTGATGATGACCTGTGGGATTGATTACTGAACAGTTATATATTTTCGCGATCTGGCAACAAATTTAAAAGAAAACTTTAACTGAGACAATGAACTAATTTCTTAAAGCTGTTGATGAAAATTAGATAACAAGTTGTTTTAAATTTTACCCCAAAAGGGGCAAGTAGAACATCATTTAATTAAGTAGACATCTAATGATTTAATTTTGAGTGTATTTGTTTTAATTTCATCTTTCAGATAGATGGTAACTTCATTTTTTGGCTAACAACTTATTCATTTTCTTTTCAATGTGTTCTTAGGTAAAGTCCGAGGTGACGAATATTCCGTACATCCACACGACTCTCCCACCAGGGGTAGATCACCTAACCAGTGGACGAACAAATCGTCCTGGCAGCCTGGGTCTCCTCCTCGGTGGAGCAGAAACAACAGCCCTGAATACCATTCTTCGTGCCTTGACAGAAGATCCCGCAGCCCAAGCCCCAAACCTACGCCCACCCTCAGCGACTATCATTACCGCATGGGCGTCACCCAACAGGAGCATCGTTCTCGCAGCCCAAGCCCATCCTCCGCCCACAGCCTTCCCCCTCAGAGGCGTCCAGGGGGTCGGAGGCTACCCCCCACCCCGAACCAGCCCTCCCGCTTGCGCTTCGACGTGCATTCTGTGGAGAGGATCAACTTCCCATCACAGATTCACTCTCCAATGCCCCAGCATCGTGGGGTGCTGAATGTGATGAATTTCCCGCGTTTGAATCCATCACCCACTCACTTGCCAAAGCTTCAGATGCCTCCTCTTTGGCGTGATAGGACGTCAACATACTTAGAAACTCAGTGTCCTCCCCTTATAAGGACCGAGTGGCAAGGCGGCAGTTTGCCGGGTCATCCGCCTGGACTGAGAGATCGGGAAATGCATTTATATCCCGCTTTATCATACCATCATGATGAACCTCTCAGTTTCGAAGTGGCTGCCAGTATAGGCAGGGGTTCACGTCATCTTCCATCACCACTTCCTAATGGTTACAAACCGGGCCAAAGAGATAGAATACTGCACAGAGACTCGGCTGGATTACGGACAGGTCACGTGGGACTCCATAGAAGCGATTCGGACGAAGATGATTGGTGCTAACCAATCGTTTAAATAGCATTTCAAAATATAGGAATTTAGAATGCTCTAGCCAGGAAAAAAGGAACATCTGAAATACAAATAGAAATTAAATTCTCCCATCACATGGCATTGTTTGAGCCACGTGTTGTACATAATGTTAAAAGTTTATTTCAAATTGTGATTGCCATTATCAGGCCCTAGCAAGAAATAGTTGCTTTTCTAGAGCTAAACCTATTTCTGATCATATCGTCTAGTATCAACCCATTCGGTCTTTCATGCTGAGAATGCTGTGATAACACGGCTTCAATATATAAGATTTTGATTTAATGCAATACTTCATGGTTGAAAAATGTATATCCGTAACTAAATGTAACTTTAATTTGAGGTAACACACATTTAACCCTTTCTCTTTAGTTCATGTAAATTGAGGTTATGTACAATGAGAAATAACCTAATATTGAGCATTTTTAATTGCTTGAAGAGTCTACAAATATTTCAATGTTACGGGAATTACATAATAAAGCTCATATAATCTATTATTTACTGTATCAGTAAAAGATCTAAGAATTAATATACTACATAAACAGGAACAAAGGGGCATTTTTTGCCTTTTGAATTCAAAAGAAAATTAATGCAATTCGATCACAAAAATGGTGACAGTCGTTTCAAGTACACATGCGCCAAACGAACATTCAAAATAACAAAAACAAGACGTAAAGCATGCAGAGTTGAGATGGGATTTATTGATTTCAGAATCAGGCAGAAAAAGTGGCAATTACATTTACAAAAGAAAAACAAGGACTGAATGAATGAAAAGTAATAATTAGGAATTTTTATAAAAGTTAAACATATTATTCCCCCCCCCCCCTCGACTTTGAATATTTGTATTCTACATATAATTATGTTAATTTTACATTCTTTTCTATTTTTCGTGTGCATTTACAACTAGGCTTACCAGTTTCGTTTATTTTTAACGAGAAAATTGAAATAAAAGCCATTGAAATAGAAACATGTCACATTCTTAATTAGATCATGTATTTTTAAAATCTCTCCATTTGGATATAAAAAAAATAATTAGCTCATTTAATATCTGCGAATATACAATGTGCCTGATGCAAAAGCTATTTCAATTAGTAGTTTAGTATTTGCATATTAATTTTTAAAAGTTTTGTACTCCTTTTTTTCAGCTATGTATTTTGTGACATTCATTCTTTTTTTAAATATACTTAACATAAAACGTATTTTCTAGAAGTTATTTGTGGAATAAATTCATCATACCTACACTACATATTATGAAACCATCCCAATCTACAATAAACAATTATTTAGATCATCTGTCTAATCTAGGATGACAGATCTTTCTGTATCAGGAATATCACTTCTAAGTTGTTGTTGTTTTTTTTAATCTTTTAAGACTGCCATAATTTATTTAAAAAATTTTAAAAAGCAACATTTAAAGGTTCTCCTTTAATTTTTCTTTTAAAAAATATTTATTAATTATTTTAAAATTCTTCCATTTAATTAACCTTAGACTACAAAAATATCAATCACTCGTAAGAATAATGTATAACAATATAATGAGTCTAATTATTTATCAATGTAGATTTCGACCATTGAATTGGATACATTTTACTTAATTTTCAAGTGTAAAAGTAACAATGAAGTAACTTTGTATGTTAATGAATGAGAAGTGAATATTAGTACACTGATACTAAAGAACTTTTTTAATTTGAATTTATTAAGATGCCCACACGTAAGAATGTATAACACAAATTTTTCATTGAGAGTTTGGCACCACCTGGTGTGCGCAGTCTCAATCTTGCTTTTGATGCATCTTTGGACTGTTGATTGAAAATATATAATTTTATACACATTAAAATGTATTTTGTACAGAACTGCATTGTAATTTTAAAGTTCTCATCATTATCTTTTCTAAATGTTGAATTACAACATGCGAGGAAAAGTAATCAAGAAACTTTAACAAAAAACGAACGTTTGATACATTATATTTATTTAAAATGTATCAGAAAAGAGAACGATATTTCATGCAAATGTCTAGTGCCGATTTACGTTCATTTCGGGCCCTGAGCGCAGAAGATCTTCAGGCCCCCTTGGCACTGGAGGATCGAAATTTATAACCAAAAAATCTGGTTATGTCCAGCTTATCCGAACCCCTGGGCGACCGCCCTGACACTCAATGTATAAACTGGCACTGTAAATGTCTGTATAGATAAGAAATTTATGAAGAGAACTTTTTCATATCGAACTTATTTGCGGGGTTTCCCTAGCAGATTTAATAAAAAAAATTCAGCATAATTTAATGTAATAGTTTCATATTCAAAATGGATTTCAAAACGAATGTATACGAATAAATATCAAAATACCTATTTCAACACAATAATGCATTTAATTTTACTTAAAAGTGTAAGTATCACACTCAAAGAAAAGAAATTTATAAACATCAGCTCTCATCAACACTTTCACTTTCTTTACCTGAGAGATTACGTTCGTATCGTTTATTTAATATTCCTATGAAGAGAGATATTGTGAAAAAATGTCTAATGTACAATGTGTGTGACCTCTAGTTAAAGCTACTTTTATTAGTGAATCTTTTAATATTGTTTCTTTGCTACAATCCTAGCTTGTGGCCGATTTATGTGTCTAGTGATATTTTGTTGTATTTTATTGTTGTCTTCACAGATAATGCAGCTATTTAAATTTCAAGTGTTGAAACCAACCATTAGCGCACTTCATGGCCAGCTTCTCTATCTTCATGTTTTTCACATCATATATGCCAAAAAATTTAACACTTTTTTATGTGTATTGCTGCTGTTTTTAATGTATCGAGAGAGAGAAAAAACCATCCATTAGCTAACAGTAGAATTTCGTTATTTTGATTATCATCACTCTTATTTTATCGAACCAACTATGCCAAAATATAAAGAAAAGCGGTAAAAGATAAAATCTAACATGTATTACAATTGTTTAATAATTGAAAATGCATTTATTTTTCTACTGTTAATTTAAATGGTTTTAGCGTGTGAAGTGTATTTATTATAAAATGATTTTATCTTTGCAAATCAAAATGCTGAGCATTTATTTCTTGTGTAGTGTTGATTAAAAAAGGATGGGTAGAACGTAATATATATATATATATAAATCATATTAATTTAAAAAGAAAGATCTCTTAAGCCCAAGATATGTTTTTGGGCCAAATGTGTACCAGAGACCTTTTTAAGTTCAATTTTTAATGCCTTTTTGTTCAATCACAATGTTGTTTCCAGTGAGTGCATTTTATTTGTCATTCTATTACGGGTTCCTGATAATAACATAGAATGTTATTTAGAAGATTATCTGTTCCTCTCTTGCTGAAATCTTGCCATTTTTAAAAAAGTACATACATTGTTTATTCAAATCTAATAACAATGGATGCCTGAAATCAAACTCCTTCCACTACAATTTAAATGTATTTTGTGTTGAAAACTTCATCCACTTTGAGCTTTCCCTCAAATGCTACTATAAACACCTGCCTTAATTTGTGTTCAATGGGTACCTTTTCAGGTTACTGGAGACTTGATCGTCACCACTTTGAGCAATACAAAGTGTTAAGTTTTACACAAATCTAAAAATAACGATACATTAATTGTACTTCTTGTGCTTACTTTGCTATATATCATTTCAATCACTAAATGAGTAGTTTTTCTATGAAAAGAATGGAATTTTAATTTGATATACATATTTATTTTTTCTTCTCTAAATAAGTAATTATAAAATAAGCAGGATTCATATAGGAATGCCATGTCCTCAAATTCAACTAAGTATTTTACATGCATAAATATTCAATATTACAAATTATAACTATTTATACTTATGATCAAAATATTGACTGTATTTTAATTGCATCAGTTTTAAAGGTGAGTATCCATTTTTTATTACCAACAGATAAATATGAATATCCCATTTAAAATTAATAAATTATTTATATTCATAACCCTTATTTTTCTCACACCAAAATATATTTATGTAATTTGACAAAATATTCATAAATCTTACATCATAAATAATCTTTCTTGGATACAGATATTTTGCTATTGAACATTTCTATGATGTTAATATGCCACGCTTGAAATTAATTGCTCAATATTTCTTTAAATATAAAATAAAATTAAGATTGGTGAAAAAAGAAAGCTAAATTTTATTGTATATCCCAAAGAGCAAATATATTCAACTGAGCATTAAAGAATATTATGCATCATATGCAAACATTTAAAGAAAGATTATTGCTTATATTAGTAATTCCACCTTATTCTAGTAAATTAATAACCATTACAATGAATGCAATACATTATTACACATTTAAATGTAATTATAAAAGCATTCAAATTTATTACAAAGTGTATAAAAAGCTGTTTTATTTAAGATGTTATAAAAAATTATTGTTGATAAAACATCTAATTGTATTTCAAATTTATCATTTGTGTGTGTGTTTGTAAAGGAAACTGAAAATTATTAAAATAATCTATTAGTTTATTCCATTTTTAAATTTTAAAATCAAATTCCTACTATAAAAAAGCAACACACTTGAATTCTAATTAAATACTTTGGAAATGAGGATTTTCAGATTATGTTAAATATTATTCTTTCATGACTGTTTATCCTAAAGAAATTCTACATTATTAACATTAGTATGATAAAATCAGTTTCGATATATCTTAAGGTACAAGTTTTTATTTTCCGAATTTTCTTCTGTTCAAATTTCTTAAAATGCTTAGTTAAAATTCTAACTTTTAATAGCTTAATCATAATGTAAAATAATTCAGAAATTAGAAAATTTGAGGACATGGACATAAAATACTTCTGGACGTCACTATTTAAACCAATCATGTTCTTCTTATATAAATGTGTGTTTGGAAACTATAAAAATATTGTGTGATCCATATCTTTTTTTAGTAAAAGAGAATATGTTTTAAAGCTTCTGCATATTTTTTCTTCTAATATTGGGTGTGTGACACTTGTATTTTTTATAAATATTAAAAAAAATAGTTGTTTGAAAAAAAAATCTCTTGCCATTTTTGCAGTTTTCAAGCTGTGATGCAAGAAACTCTGTCACTTAAACCCTCCTTGCACATGCTGCAAGATATTTTGTGCACTATAAGTTAGAGGATATGAGCACTCCATTTATAGATCATCTAATTGTTATTCTCTAACTATAGTTTAATATAGCTCACAAAATTAGATATAAGAAGTCAGACTGATACACGTCTTGATAGGATTGAGGTAACACAAGAAAAGATAGACTATTATATTAGAATCATTTCAAAGAATGTATGTCAAAAGAAACTTAACCTTATAGAAATGTTTTAAACTGTAAACAATGATCCTGAACTTTTCTATTTTTCTTTATTGAGCTGTTGTTGCAGAAACATCATGAGAATTTTATCACTGTTGCTGATGTATATAAACTTTTTAAATGAATAATTTATGTAAAAATATCCAGCATTTTCAATTTCAGCTTTAATTATTTAAACCTTTTTATGTTAAAAAATGCATTTATATTTACTAAATAGAAAATAATTATACGTTTTTCAAAACATTAGCACATAATCTTGATAATTAAAAAAATGTTCATTTCTCTAGATTAAAATATATATTGAAATTTTTAATCTAAATTCATTATATATATATATTTAATAGAGTGGATACACACTGTTGGTTAAAATTGTGCAAAATTTTTCAATATTTTATTTAGATAGTTAACAAATTTTTAAAGTAAATGTTAAATATAGAATGGAATATATATACAAGAAATTGTTTTATAGTGCATGAAAACGGATTGACTTTTATTTAATCAATATATATATATATATGAAAAATAAGATACTCATAAAAATTCTTTTCCTCCAAAGCAAATGAACTGCCCTTTGTACTTTCATGTGGGAATTCTTAGGCAAGATACAACTTAAATATTTGAAAAACAGTTCACCTTTAGCTTCCTCAGGTATTGAGAAAGAAGAATACCTATTTTACCATCAATGTACATAACTATCACAAAACTCAGCATACTTCTCAAAACATATATTCATAAAAATCATTATAAATTTTTAATCCACATTCTTAGATTACTAATATACCAGAAAAGTCTTGAATGAACAGATTCTTAACTTTAAAAATTTCAATCTTTCCACCTGGTGATTAGTAATTAGTGTGTTCAAGTTTCTTCTTCAAAATGTGCCAGGTTGAATTTCTGATTAGATTACATAAAGTTACAAACTCCATTTTTTGAAACTTAGCTCTCTACCCAACAACTATATGATATGCAAATGAAATAGTTATACAACTACATCAAATATCCTCACATAAATTTGAAATAATGAAAAAAATATTTTTTGAACCATAAGATCAATCAATATTAGTAAAGCCTGAATGAAATATATATATATATTATAGCATTTTATAGAAATTACTAAAGCATATATGTGTCATTGATATAAGTTTTCTGTTCTCTAAACTGCACAATAATAGCTGTATGCTGTTTGTGAGAGCAACACAAAAAAAAAGTGTACATCGGAAACAAACAAAAAAAAATTCAACATTCTACCTATTGAATTAGATTAGTAAATTTTCTAATCTCAAGGTTTTTCTATATATTTTCTATGCAAGTCCATCCCGTTCAAAGTGAGAACTTTTAAAAGCTTGCAATCACATTTCCCTACTTTCCCCTAACTCTTTCAAGAATGAAAGTATGTTTCTATGTGTACATGAGCATATTAAATGTGAGTGCGTGTGGGCCATTTCTTTTTAAGTTCCCACCTCTTTGGTGGCAGTCCATATGTTGAGAGGTGTTCTCTCTTATCTGTAAATAGTAAATAAATGAAATTTGACAGGAATTCTTATTAAAAAATGTGTGTATTCGCATGCCTGTGTAAATGTGTAATGTTTCCTTCTACCTGTCTATATATATTACATCAAGAGTTACAAATTCTGTTTCTCATTTTTCTAAACTAGAACTCTATGCACTGTAACATATATACATGCTAATCACACATTTTTCTGGCTAATTTTTTTACCAGCTAACTGTAAATCTGTCTTTCCCCTCCTATATATCTTAGAATTATCAAACCATAGTAATCAATAAACCGATCAAATTTGAATGTTTCGGCATTCCTAATAGAAAATATTGAGAATTTGATGAAGGATACGATTGATCTGTACTGCTGAAGTGCCAAGTGGATTTATTCCTTTAGTCACTAAACTGAGAGTTGTGTTGAGTGAACAGTTACTTGTCACAAGATCTGAGTTTTTCCCCCACTTTGAAAGTCATGGTTATGAAGCAGACTGGAAGGTACTGTGTTGTTGTGCCTTATTTATGTTTATGTGAATGATACCTCTTTATGTCATTGTCTTATTTCTGTTAAACATTCATGTTTGTATATGCTACTTCAATAATTAAAATTAAGAAAATTTGCAACGAATAAATTTTCCTTGCTGGAATTTGGTTTTGTTGTTTTCTCTCAGTAATCAGCTTACTTAATTTTGACATTTACTTAATGGAATTGATACTATTAAAGATACAGTCTACATTCAATACACATTTTGTAGTATTTACAAGTGATCAACCAAAATGTAAAAAAGAAAATTTTCAATTAGCACAATTATTTAAAAATAAATCATTTGAATTTATAAACATCACATTCACCTTCAATTAATGAAAAAGTATATAATCCATGAAGAGTTTTTAAATGTTTTTTTTTTCTTCCTATAATTATAAAACTAGTAAAAACTTTAAGAATCAATCATTTGTCTCGTGTAATATTCTTTGATAGATGATGCAATGAACCAACTTAAAAATTCAAGAACAATAAAAATAAAAAAAAGTATTAAATGTATAAAGAACATTTATAATGAAGAATGTTTGGATTTATGATCAAAAGGTTCAATTTTTCAGAAAAATAATCGTAAGCTTAGTGAATAATTTATAATTTTTTCAAGTCAGGAAAAAATTATTAAAGCAGAATAATGTTACGATTCAAATTACAAATTAACTGAAATAATTTTCTTTACTTACTAATCATCGCATTAATTTTAAAATTACATTAAGTTTATGCAGTGGTCTTCAAACCTTGAGGTTTCACGAATTGAAAAATAGAAAACAAATTATGAGTTGTGTATGCAAAACAGATTCACGTTCTATATTAAGTTATGTTGTTGCTACTAATGCCACCTGACTGACGGTGTCAGATCGAGGTCCACGAAACTCATCGCGGTGTACTCATTAGCAGTAGCTTTGAACACCAAGAAGGTGACAGTACGATTTGGCTCTGTTCCACCAGAATTTTGAAGAACACCCTGGGCATAGTCAGGGGCCTCTCTCCCTCTTCCACCAACCTCACGAGAGGACTTGCGGCTCGACGGCTATTTAGAGTACTCCCATGCCGCAAAGGCGCTATACATTTGCAAACATCCATGCCTTCTCCGGGATTCAAGCCCTACGCTACAGCAGTCAGTGTCGCTAACCACTATACCGTATGGACGACCTATTAAGTAATACAAACACGAAATATCTAAATCCTTGCTTCCCAACGCAAATCGCACGTACCATGGGGGAAAACTTTAAAAAAAATTGCGGTTCCGGACAGCCTGTTTTTTACGTAAATAATTTGTTGCAACTATTAATTCTTTGCATACGCGAGCTTGGGAATTATTACAGCGGAGCCATTGCAAAAATTAACCCCCAAACAAAAGTTATAAAAAGATCATTCTTGTTTCATGACATTTTTTAAAGGGAATAGGGTAGAATAATTCTGAAAAAGATATTTTTTGAACCAAAAAAAGTGGGGAACTTGGGGCAATTTGGTTTCGGGACTATATTTAGCTACAGCATTTATACACATAAGACAAATTGGAGAAGCTTCATTTCGAGTTAAAAACAGCAAAAGCGAACGATATCTTCAGTTTCAAATTATTTTGGAATAATGCACACGTGTAAGATAAAGTAAAAATTTTTGCATTTACTATTAGTTTTTTTTTTCAACTTTTGGTGTTATATGAGTAAACATGTATCATTATCACTTGTTAGAGTATTTTTACATGTTGATTAAAATGATTAAGTGTAGGTTTTTTTTAACTCGAATGCACCATAACCTTCCACAAATTTTTTCGATAAGCATAGTTATTCATTAAAAAAAATTTATTACCTCATATTAAAATAGAATTCTTCAGTCGCTTCTAAAAACCAATAGAAGTTCATTTTAAGTAAGGAATATTACAGTGTTTTAAAGGACATCCTATGATAATTTATTATATGTAAAAGAATTATAATAATAATAACTATATGCTCGAAATTGAAACAAAATGTGGCTGTAATAATTTATATTGTTATAATTTTGTTTTGTGGTTAGTAATAAATGAAGAAATCTTGTACGTAAGTACCAATTTCTGGTACTTATGTATTAGTCACCGCAGCCAAAATTTTGCCACGAGAATTGTTTTTCTTCGAATAAAAATACGCAAGAATCTTTGTTTTGATATCAAGGCGCGATTCGCGTGGCGCAAATTTTGCTGCGGAGACGCTAATACGTAAGTACCCCCTGAATTTCGATTCCCATGCTATTAATAAAAATTTATTAAATATTAATATCTTAAGCAACTTTTTTATTTTTGTGTCCAATTCATGTTTAAAGTATTGCTTGAGGTAATTTCACTAACTTACGTAACAAAAATATTCTGCTTGTTAAAGTAAGGAGACAACAAATGCAATTCGATTTTTCATTTTTATTATAAAAGTGAGATAACACCTGCTAAATTAGTAATTTTATCCTGCTGGACTGCTTACCGTTTGTTTATAAAACGCTTTTGAGGAAGGAAAATAGAATTTATAAGGAGTGTAAAATTGTCCATCCGATAAAGCTGATTCGAAAAAAGAGGACTTAATAGTTAAAAAAAATGCAAAGAATCCACGTTTGAGCACAGTAAAAACTTCTATAAAATTCAATCTATAGTTTTCCTCTATAATTTTGTCTGAAACAACTAGACAAGTACTCAGATCAGCTGGTTTTAAAGGCCATTCTGCGAGAAGTAATTTTATGCGAGACCAAGGAATAGAAAATTGAGACTTATATTACCCAAGTCAATAGATAAAGCAGCTAATATTTTATTGGAATCATTTGTTGCTTGCACATAAAAGCCAATTTCCCCTTTTTGATTCTAATAAGCATGCAAAAGAATAGAGAAAGAAAAATAAAGCTTAATCACAACATATTTGGAATAGAGTATCACAGTAGTAAAATGAATAACGAATGAATTTAAAAATAGTTTTCAATGATGCTGTGAAAATGATAAATTTTATAAAAGCAAGATAATTAAATTCCAGATTACTTGTTTTATAATGAGCAGAATTATCCAGAAAATATAAAACCCTGCTTTTACATTTGGAATTCAGATTAATTTGAAATGAATCATTGCATAATCATGCAACATGGACGCTGTAATTTTTTTGAAGCATGAAAATCCATCAACTTGCAGAAGGCCAGCTCCCAACCAACTACACCACCCAGCTGGAGCATTTAAATGTCTTTAGGAACCAATATTTACCTGAAAAATCTTTTAACCTATTGGGCAGCAAAAACAAAATATAGAACCAAATTAAATGCAGAAAAAGAAATGAGACTACAGACAACTTCAACTGAGCTAGATGTTGGTCTACTTTAAGTATTTTTCAAGATATATCCTTCTAATAGTTTGACAGGATTTCCCCAAAACATCTAATGGACTAAATTCATGACGATCGCATGATAAAGGCAATCAAGTGTTCTCCATTGATTAAAAACTGATATACTAGTGGTTCTACTTGTATAAAGTTAAGATAACATTTAAAACTCGATGATTGGTTCAAGATGTTTACATGTTAAAATTCTTCAAATAATATATTTAAATTTTTTAAAAATCCTTACATTATATGTGTACTTTCAAATTAACTCTTTCCCTGGCGGCAGGGGCTATTTAAATCCTACCCAAGACTGGCAGGCAATTTAACAATTAAATGGCTGAAATGCATGCATTAAAATAAAAAATTCCTGTAACTGTGCAAATGTTAGTTAAGAGCTTAATTAATTATTATCAATGAATTAGTTAATTTATGTTAAAAGTAATTCATTAAATAATTATTGTTAAATTTAATAAATTAATTAATATTAATTAATTAATATTATTAACTAATTTATTACTTGTTAAAATTAATTATAAAAATAAAAAATCCTGTAACTGTGCAATTATTAGTTAAGAGCTTAATTAATTATTAAAATAAAAAAAATCCTGTAACTATGTAATTGTTAGTTAAGAGCTTAATTATTGTTAATTAATTATTAGTTAATTGCTAGTTGGTTGGAGCGAACAGGGCGAACCAACCTGAATGTTGGCGCGCGTCAAAGCGTGAAAACACGCCGTTGCCAGGTAAGAATTGGATTTGTCTCGGCGTGTTATCGCGCCTATATATACGCCAGGGAAATAGTTAAGCTCATTTTATTTAACTACGTGTATTATTATCGTTGACAGATTTGTACTTTTTAAAAGAAAGCTTCTGCAATAAGCAAAAGTTGGCAACAGTGAAGCACATGAACTGATTGGCTGGAAACGCCTGACTGTATTTATGATATAAATATGACGTCATATGAATTTATGAGCTGATTTGTGGGAACCACGTGGCTGCAGGTTATCTAAGGATTCAATGATTCAATAAAGCTTGAAGACCACTGAATTAATTCATGTAGTTCCTTTGCAATAAAATCCAACAATTAATTTGGTCAATAGAGTGGACTGAAATTTTAGTACAAATCAAACTTGTTAGTTGACCACCAAAAGAATCAAAGCAAATTGGCTAAAAAAAGAATTGGCTTTATTATACACTTAATTATAAATGAATTTTATGTTCTTTCATGAACAAAATATATAAAAAGATACTTAAATTCAAATACTTTTTTCAGTTTTTTTTGACATTTAAATTCACACAATTTGATTTTTTAAATATTTATAAGGATAATTTTAAAATATTTTAATTTTTTTCCTAATTTTAATTAATAACTGTGGGTAATGCTTGCAATTTTAATGAATACTTTACATTGAAAAAATATTCAACTCAAATTGAAAAAGATTCTAACCTTAATTTAATATGAGCCGATACCAAAACATAGGAAAAGAACTAGTGCTAAAAAAAATGAAATATATGATTTATAGCATAGTACCTCTGAATGAGGATGAACTCTGTGTGTCAAGTTAGTTCAAAGAGTTAAAAAATTAATTAATATTACGTACAACATAAGTAAATTCATAGTCTATCAATAAAGTGAGAGTTGTCCTCAAACAATGATAATTAAAGTATATTTCAGAACTAAAGAATATTAGATCAATTTACAGAAAAGGTCAGCTCTGAAAGTTGTTTAATGTAAGTAAGACCAAAAAAATCTGCTTTAAGTGTGCTTATTTTGAAAATATTTTTTTTAGGAAAATAGAACAATAATTTAACATTACTATCTTGATATTTCTTGTTAACAAAATAGAAAAAAAAAACTGATTCTCTCATGCATTTCATTTTTATAAACAAACTTAACTATAAAATTTGGAATATTTATATCAAGAAATAACACAGAAAAATATAAATAAATAATTTATTTTTAACACTTTATAAATATAATTTGAATAATAAATCATTTAATAGACAGTGGGAATTTTCTTTTTCTTCTAATTCCTAGGTAACAACTAAAATGATTTCCTGTTATCACATTAATAAGGAAAAAAATACTTTGTTCATGTAATGCAAATGAATAAACTACAATAACTTACTAAATAAATTAAGGCTACACATTACCCTACAAATTTCAAAATTACCAAATTTTCTTTTTCTTGCATTTTTTTGTGGCCCATAGCATCGTGAAGCTTGCCACCAAAATTCAGATCTGATGACACATTAGTTTTTAAGATATTTGAAGTTTCCTGGGCTTTGGTTTCATTTTAAAGCATTTTTCCACATTAAAATTGAATTAATTAAAAAAAATTTGAGTACAATCAACTCTTTTAGTGTGAAATTTTTATTCCAGTTTTCATTACTAAAATCATTTCTGCTTGATTAGGTTTTGAGTTATCATATTTACTTAAGATTGATTTCACAAGGCCAATCTTTGTTTTAAAAAAATAGTTTATATAACTTAGAAGCTTTTTCGTTAATTTTTTCCTGTTGAGAAAATGCCATGGTCAAAACTTTCTCAGGTCGCTATGAGAAACAATATTTGGAAGAGATAGAATACTACCAGTAGCGCACACAGGAATTTTTCAAGGGGGAAGTCCAGTGTCGAAAGTCCACTATTCTCGTATCATGCTCTCATGCTTTGGTAGCTTTATTAAAGCTACCAAATACTACCAGAAATTAAATCGTAATTAATTTAAAATCGTAAAATGTTGGATCATTCAGATTTTTTAAAGAGGTCAAATTGTGGGAGCCCATCTAACTGGAGCAAGTGTAATCAAAACATCCTAGTTTTTAGAGGTTTCTAGAGGTACAGTGTCTAAAGAGTCATGACTGCTTACCCACAGTGCAGCAAGACAAGCTCAGCAAAGAAAAATAGTGGACAGAAAGAGAAGCTCAGTGAAAGAGGTCGACGGGTATTGAAGTGGATTGTAACGTCTAAAATGCGAACAACTACAGCTTAAGTGGCCACAGAGCTGAATCAGCACATCAAGATTCTCCAGTGTCAATAATTACAGTTAGAAGGCACCTTCATAAACAGAACATTTACGGCAAAGCAGCATTTCCCAAGCCACTTGTCACAGATGTTAATGCCAAATATCGTCTACAGTAGTGTCACTCACAAAACCTGGTCAGTCGGAAAAATGGAAGAAAGTAATATGCTCTGGCAAATCGTCTTTCATACTTTTCCTAACAGGAGAGGTGCACGTTTGGAGGGCACCTATACAAGCATATGATTGTGATTGTCGCCTTCCAACAGTCAAGCATGGAGATAGATCTATCACAATATGATGTATTTAGATTTTGTTTGTGATATAACACCTAATGAATTAAACTTAAAATCGCAAGGGAAAAATCAAACAATAGTAGAATTGGTTGGATTTGCTAATACTTTCAAAGACGAGTTAAAGCTAATATCTTCCCAAATGCTGAAGAATGGATTAAAAAATTTCAAGTATATTTATGATGAGTTGGTTAAAAATGAAGGTACATAAGACAAAAAGAAATATCATGATGCAATAATAAAACTGCACCTCGAATTTGAGAGACATTTTCAAGAATTTACTAGACTAGAACCAATAGTTGCATTCATGTGTTGCCCATTTGGCAATATTGATGTGGGAAAATATAACTAAAAATATGTTACATGTTCTCGTTATCTCTCTTGGTAACATGAAATTTTTGTCCTTCAAAAGGATGCAATTTTAAAAGAATAACTTTTGGAATCTAAAATGAACGAAGTAAAGTATCCCAGTTTAAAGAGCTGCAATTCATTTAACATCGTTCCTTCACTTTACCTACTTGAGTGAATCTACATTTTCAACGATGGATATAATTAAAACAATGTATCATTCCTGTTTCACAGACAACCACTTAGAATCCATTACAAGATTAACAGTTAGTAATTATATACTGAGAGATATTCAAGATTGATACAGATAGATATGCAGACTAAGTCTTCTACTGAGACTATATGAGAATAAACTTTAAATGAAAATTATTTATTTTTTATGTATTTTGAATAGTTAGATATATAATAAATGCATTATTTGACATTATTAAATTTGTAAGTATAATTATGTTTTATTTTACTTAAAACAGTTTTAAAAGAGTAAGTTTTTTTGTTGTAGTTAAGTAGGTAAGTACATATTCTGTATTTATTATTGTTATAATATAAATATTGCTGAGCTTTTTTTGTTGCTTATCACACCTATGCCACACAGTGGATTGCAACACCTTGAAAAAATTATAAGTAGACCATGTCATGTAAAAGTCTGCTCACCCCTGCTCTAAGGCTTTGTCTGTTCAAGATAGTCTTTAATTTTTTTTTTTTTTTTTTTTTTTTTTTTTTTTTGTATATACTCCTAAAAATATGTTCTATAGAAGTTAATATGGGTTCAGGACTGAGACCTCTAGCTATTTTTTTAAAAAATGCTAAAGTTAATATTTTTAAAATGTTCATGTTTTTTTTTATGTTTAGCTAGAAAAATAATTATTAAAAATCAACAAAAAAATAGATTTTCAGATCCATACTTTAACTTTCGTTTGCAATAATTTAAGAAACATAAATAACTTAAAACGACTAAAAAAATTTTAAAAGTGAGCATTTTATAAAAATTTGAAAAAACTTCAAAAATTCTTCATTTTTTTTAATTGTAAAATAACGGTTGATCAAACTGACTTTTTACTATCAAAATTAACTTAATAATATAATCTGAATATAAAACACAAATTATTTTTATTGTTACTGTCTCTAAAAAAAAAATTTTTTTTTAACGGTACTGTGTAGCCTTAATGTATATTGCATGTATTAAAAATCAAAATTATCCACTTTTTCTCTCAAATATAATTTCATCTTCTTTCACATGCTGCTGCTTTATAAGATTCCAATATAAACCTCTCTTTTTAGTAAGAGTAGTATGATTTCCAATCTGTAAATAAAAGATTTATAGATTTTCTTTATATAATAATTATATTTTTATAAATTAATTACATAATAATTTTCTTTATATAGAAATTAATTAATAATTCATGTTATTACAAGTATTTAAAAAGTCTCAACCAGCATTAAATAATTAAAATTTCAATTAAATTATTAATAATGCAAATATTGTTTTATATTAGTGATAATGATAACATGATTTTATTATATAATAATACTGCTTTGTACAAAAAAAATTAATATTCAATGCTTTTGGAATAAAATAATAGTTTAAGTTTTATATAAGATATGTACTTCTATCTTTTAGTAATTCTTTTGTTAACAATTTATTTATTTTATTATTTTCTTAATCATGGACTTGGATTACACACTACAGAAAATATATGTAGTATAAATATTTAATTAAGTAGAAAAAAGCACAGGGAAAAAAATTTTAACATTCGATATATACTGCAAAATGAACATAACTTTTAGAATTTTTTCTTTTCATAAAATAATTTTCTTGAAATTGATTTTAAAAAAATACATAAAATGATTCACAGTGGTAACCTTGTATGTTATAAAAAATTCTTAGTAAAAATACTATTCCCAACATTTTAGCATAAAATACTAAATTTTAAAAATTAATATTTTTTTTGAAAACCCATATTTATATCTCTAAATAATCAAATACAAATGGAAAAAAAATTGTTTTCAAATATTAAATTAAACAAACATTTAAAAATTAAACAGATATTTAATAAGCAAATAAAAACAAAATTTATCACAGAAGCATTTTATGCAATACCTCAGCAATAACTCCTCCTGTAACTACAGCAATGACATCAGCATTTTGAATAGTACTTAAGCGATGAGCAATTACCAAAACAGTTCTTCCTAAATAGTGTATACAAAATGTGAAAATTAACTACATTGTACTTCACAAATATATTCTGTAGATATATTTTACTGAAATCAACCATCAAAAAGATATTTCATATATAAAATTTGAAAATAATTGAGCGAGGAAAAAGGCACAACTAAAAGTTAATGATCTTGAAGAAATAATTTAAAAAATGCATTTCTCTAAAAAAACTTACAGCACATTTTTTAAAAATCTATCATGCTTTTCTATTATTAAATAAAATTAATGGCATTTATAACTATAAAAATGTTAGAAATGCTTAGGAAAGAATAGCCCAGATATCAAATGCAAAACTTTCATAAGTGACTCAAGAAAATGAACATTGACAAATTATCATCAGAATATACTGCAGCATACAAGATCATTACTTCAAATATTCACCAGTAGAACATATTTTCATTGGATAAATAGGTTTACTTCATGCATCTAAAAGATTTACACAAGACAAAACCTTATCAAATAAATTAACCAATCTTTTAAAAATTATTACAGAAATAAATCATAAATATTAATGAAAAATGACAGTTATGCAAATTAACTAGTAATTCACTGAATGAATTTAACTCTAATAAGCACAGTATTAAAATAAATATTGTACCTTAAATTAAATAAAAGCTGTGAGTATAAGCACAGACAGGTACAACGGTACAAGTAGTACACAAATATTTAAAAAATGCCATTTATTTATATATAATAGGTTAAAATGTGTAACAAATATTTTTTTCAATGCTTCGAGAACTTAGCATCAATAAATAATTTGATTAAAAGATAACTTAAATTCCTTTTAAGTTTAAAATATTAATATTACTTCTATTAATGAGCTCAACTTGTTAGCAATGATGATGATAAAAATTCATCTGAACTAACTTGAATGGAAGCCTTTGGATAAAGTTTCTCATGATCCACTAACTCTTCAAGAATCACCATATTGCAACAAATATTGAGCATAAGTCATTTGCAAATTATCACAAAATCTCAATTGGATGTAGCACTAACTTAACAAACCCAGAGTTTAAGCAATATTATTTTTAAACTAGTGAATATTAATAAAGTGATTATACAGTTCATTTTGATGATAAAGTGCACTAGTTTTAATTTTAAAATAAATATCATAAACTTAAGTCAATATATAAATTTATTATCTTTAAATTTAAAAGCACACCTTAAGGTATGTGATTACCTTCTGAGCATTTTTTTTAATGTATAAATTGTCAACTAAATAAACTTTTTATTTGAAATGGGGCATAAAACTAGGAATTCAAGTACAATTTCTGCAAAATTAAAAATAATTTTGGCTATATTGGGAATTTTGAACCTTAAGCTGTTTTTTGGAGAGTTTTCAAGACTATAACAATTGTCGTTTTTAAGTGAAATTTTGATGAAAAATTGCAGTTACTATCATTTACACAAAACTCTAATAAAGATATTCAAGTAATATTTAAACAGAACATAAATAGGAATGTATCTTTATATGTATTAGGAATTAAAATATTTGTAATACTTTTTAAAGTTTTTTAAATAGGTCAAATTTTATGCAAAAACTAAATTTTTTAAAAAATTAATGATTTTTTCCCCATAAAAACGCAATAAAGTACATAAATAAATACACAGTGATCAGATTATGATTCATAACACAGATAGAACTAAATAAAACATGTTCTGAAAATTTCAAATCAATATCTTAAAAATATTTTGAGTAGGGATTTATTTCTAGTTTTGTTAACTCCATTTCCAGTTTACTAATCACACTATAACTTTGCTTTTAAATATTGTAGAAATAAAAATATGGTGTTTTTGGAATCTTAAATGTATGGGCCATAAAATAAAAGTGTAAAAGAAATTTCGAAAATTTTCATCAAAACAGCGAATTTTGGGTGTTGCATACCTTAATAAAAACATATGACAATAAATATTTTATTTTGAAGTATAATTTTATAAGAATTTATATTTTTTAAATATTACAATATACATTACGTTTTTATAAATCTATATTTAAAAAACAACACCAAATTTTAATCTTTTTTTAATCAATTTCTATTAACTATTTATATAGATTATTGTATGAAAAAAATTACCTCTGACGGCATAATCTAATGCTTCTTGGACAGCTTTTTCTGATTCTACATCAAGAGCACTATAAAATAAAATATTTAACACATTTTAAAAAAAATCTCTTCCTGAATAAATTTTTATTCTAAGACAATTTTGTAAAAATTGACACATAAAAATATTACTAGCATTTAACAAATAGCACTTTTCTTTCTTTCTTCAATATGAGACAAAAAAAAAGAAATAATGCTCTAGTTCAGTATTTAAAATTTGTTTCAAAAGTGTACATGCTTCATAGGCAAATACTGCAGGGCATAGGCAAGTCACTACATAGGCAATAAAACTAAAGTTCCTATAATGCAGTAATGCATGCCATAAACATTATTACTTTAAACTTTTAAATTATACTCAAAAAATATAACTTAATGAAAGAAAATATAAACTAGTCATATTTAAAAAAATATTTTAAATGAAATTCTTCCTGTTAACTTTTTTTTCCTTAAAAGAGTCAGATCCTAAAACATAATCAAAAAATTCCTTTGAGTGACATGCCACTTAATGGACAAATACTAACTCTTATAAATAAACCTTTAACTATACCTATTTTTTAATGTAATGAGAGTTTTTTTTTCATTTTCAATATTTGCATTTTAAGATTAAATCTTACTTGATAACCTTGCCATAAATATTTTAATTCATTGCAACCCTAAAGGAAATAAATAACAATAACGATTATAATTGTTAAATTATAAAAACTATTAAAAGTAGTACTTTTCTATCACTAGAAAACTAATTTAATATCTTTTTTTCAACTTTTGTATATCATATTTAATATATTTTTAGACCATCACTATCTGAGTCATGAACTGTCAAAATGAGAAAAAAAACAAAAGTTATGAAATTAAAACTAATAAACATTTCAAGATAGAATTTGATAACTACTGTCTCTCTTAATTAAGTAGAAAGAAAAATAAGAAATTTTTCCTGATATTTGAAAATAAATAAGAGATTTAAAAATGTTCAAATATGATACGTTTAGTTTTAACATAAATTAACCAGAATACATTAATATGGTTAAAAAAATTGTAAGTTGAAACTTTTTTAAATTATGACTTAATAAAAACCTTTTTACAACTAATAATTTCAAAACACATTAACAAAGCATTTTAAATTATACTTAAAATAGCGATGTATTTAAAGTACCTAGTTGCTTCATCCAAAATAAGAATTTTAGGATCCTTCAATAAAGCCCTTGCAATAGCAATTCTTTGTTTCTGTCCACCAGATACTGTGGCACCTCGTTCACCAAGAATAGTATTATATCCATCGGTAAAATGACAAATGAATTCATGAGCATTGGCTAATTTAGCTGCCTCTATAACCTGTATTAATGATAATTATAAAATACCAAAATAAAAGGTATATAAATTACAAATAAGTGTGAATAAAATTATTAAAAATAATAATAATTTTTTTATTAACTTGACATTTTTTGTAAATATTAGGATAGAATAACTGCCATGTGTTTTTTTTTACTCTGTAGTAAATGCACACTTTTCCCCAAAACAATATCTCTTTGGTGAATATTTTTTCATTGGTGATAAATATAGTACAGGGAGACAACTGATTAGCCAAAACTTCCTTTCTTGGTGTGCCTTGCAGATAGAACTTCCCCTAAATGTTTCATTATAATTATGGCCACAAACACACACAATCCCCAAAATCTACCCTTTTCATTAACATTAACTAATAAATTAAAATAAAAAGCATTTTACTTATCATAATTGTATTTTATTATTCAAACTAGAACACACTCTAAGATACATCTTGAATTGCAGCATTATCCCTTAAAGTTTAAACTGTAGATTTTTGCCTACACAAAAAAAAAAAAGCATGACAGCACTTTTTCTGAGAAGTATAGTGTGTCTGAGATAGAAGAAGGATAGGCTGAGCCAATGCACAATACAAAAAGAAAAATCATGCCATACAACGTATTGCAAATCATTTCAAGAAGCAATACAGTGCATTAAGTTATTCTCTGCAACTGTAGGAAGTCTTCTGGTCAAAATTTAAAAAAATGGGAAATTTATTGAGAACCTGTATACAAAATAAGATTTTTTATTTCAAAAGAATATGCATTTGTAATTTTATGAGAAAAAATCAACTTTCTATCAAGTCGATTGATTATAAGTTTAAAATATTACTTGACTTTGAATCAAAACAACAATTAGTTAGTTAGTTTATTTATAGACAAATTCTCTTAAGTATGTTATAACAGAAGGAAAGTTAAAAGTGCAAATTTTAAGTATGATTGTAAAATACTGTTATGTCATCAAATACAATGTCATCAAAAAACATGTTTTTGTATTGCTGTAAAACACATTAAAAGACAAAAAGAAATTACAAACTTTGCATTATTATTCCTTCAATATCATCAATGGAATCAAGGAATATTATGTTATTTTTAAGGAATACATGCTACAATAATTTCAGATTTCCTCAGAAAGGTCAAAAGCACTTTTCCCTTTTCAACTTTTATGTGTGTGAGGTTTAGATGCATTACACTGAAATAAACACACTTTTTTAAATGCTATATATAAAAATAGTACAATTATGGGTCAAAATTGTTTTATTGAAGAAACAGTTGATGTTTGTTGCCCTTAATTACAATATAAATTATTTTACTCTTTTTTATTATTATCAGAAATTTTTTTAAAAATAATATTGTTTCATTAGAAAAATTTTAAAATGGTAATGTTTTTGTTCAAAAAAGTGCCCTCTATAACTAATTTTATCAGCAGATTATGTGAGAAATTCAGATATTTCTTTCCAATATCACGACCTCAGTTTTATGAAGTCTCTTTGTTCCTCCAAATAATTGTAATTCACAATATTTCTTATAGTATTCCTTTCAATTATATATTTGTAATTTTTTATAATGCTCAGTATAAAAATTATCTTTTGATTTAAAAGAAATAACTTTAAAAAAATAAAAGTGAAACTCAGAAATTATTTTCCTATTCAATAAATAGTCAATACATCAGAGATATAAGGAGTTCACAGACATTCTAAACTCCACCCCAACTCTAGCTAAATTGTTTCTTAATAGCATTGTTCAAAATGCAAATATCAATTAATATAAATCAAGACACTCCCTTTAAGTAAAAAAAAAATCTATAATAAATAAATTAGATCCAAACAATTAATTTACATTAAAATGCATAACTAGTGAATGAGTTTTAATTTAAAAAATTACCTCTGCATCAGAAGCATCAGGCTTTCCATACCTGATATTTTCCATCACTGAAGTTGCAAAAAGGACTGGTTCCTAAAGAAATAACAAAAATTAAGTATTTTCAACCATAAATGGACATATTTGATAAAATTAGTTCCATTTATTAGTAGTATCTTAGAAACTGATTAATCATAAAATTGCTTTTTAAAAGGAGATAAGTAGAATACCTGATCAATGTAGCCAATTACATTCCCTCGAAGCCAGCTTGGATCTAATGATTTAATATCATGACCATCAATGGTGATGCTTCCATTTTCAACATCATAAAATCTCTCTAATAATGTAGCAACTGTAGATTTTCCTTAGGAAAATAATTTGTGTATGAATATTTTTGAAGACCAACAAGATAAGTAAGAATAAAGGAAAAATATATATTATGCATACCTCCACCAGAAAGTCCGCACAAAGCAACCATTTTCCTTGGAGGTAAACTCAAACTAAAATCTTTTAAAACATCCTAAAACAAAATTAAAGTAATCTGTAAGAAAGAAAATACACTAATTTTATTTATGAAATAACATAAGATCAATTTTAAAATAAAATCCTAAAAAGTACTAAATTTAGAAGAAAATTGGTCTTTTAATTTTAAAAAAAAATTTTTAAAGGGCATACACAACTCCTTTTTTTTTAAACAAGAATATCCTTATTTTTAAAAAATGTGCAAAACTCTTTTATTTTTACTAATTATTCAGAAGAAAATGAATTTCTAGGAAGGTACTTGCAAAAAGAGCTTCTCAGTTAAACAAATGGTCATGCATTTTTCAAAAACAGATCAAAATTAATTTTTTACAATATTTTTCTGTGTATAAAACACATACAAAAAAATTAGTTTAAAAAATCCACTATATTTTGAATTTGTAGTTTTTCTCTAGTGATATAAAACAGTTCCTTGAATAATGCTATTAAGGAAATCAACATATATTTCATGTGTACACTACAATGGTATAATGTATTTTAAGCCTTTGCATCAAAATTAACATTTTCTCAGAGCTAACTAAAAACATGGGTGGTTTTCTGACATTGTTCTTTGAAATTAAAAATAAAATAAAATGAGAGATTTATAAAATAAATACACTGAACTACCAAAATATATGTATCAACTAAAAAAAATTACATTCGATTGAAAATATTCAACAACAATGCTCTCTTAAAGATTACTCTGGAATGAATGACAATATAAACTAAATTCAGGGGTGCAACAGCCCATAGAGGACCAAGGTCTACTGTGCCCATCTCATTTTTCATGACCTTGGCCACTGAGGTGCATGAGCAGATGTTCACTTCAGGTGGTCAGTCTTATGCGAAACCCCCATTATAAAGTTCCCAAGCAAGCTTGGTACTTTATCAATCCATTGGAAGGCTGAGACAACCTTGCCCAGCCCAGGGTTTGAACTCTGAATCTGTGGCGTGCAAACAAGATACACTACAACTCAGCCACTGGGCTTCGAAAGACATGATAAAGCTTTATCAATTACCAATGCTTAAATCCGAGAGCAATTCCAATGGTTTAAAAAAGTTTTAAATAAAATGTATTTGAATATTTAGTAATAAAAAATCAATGTGACATCCTTAATTTTCTTCACAATTCTATCATATCTAGAAAAAACTACTTCACTCTTTACAACTAAAAAAGAACTAAACTAAGATACCAATAAATTAAATAATTATCCAAATTAACAGAGTTAATCAATTTCTAAAAAGGAATTTTTATACAATGGCATTTTTTCACAAATCTGATTTTTCATTACGAAATTGGTATTACTTAAATAAGAGTCTCACACATTTATAAAAATTTCAACACTCAAAACTTTTCAAGTATTTTTTATACCAATCTATAGATAATCTCCCCCTCCCCCCATTCTATAAACAGAAAAAGGCTGAAAAAATTAATGATAATATATCTAAATTTTATATACTTAATTTCCTCATGTCAATGCCTATACAATTTATTTCAAAAGCTCCATGAAATACTAAATTTTGAAATTATGATCACAAAACATGGAGTGTTAAGAAGCCATAAATTAACATAGAATTAATTAAAGTAAAAAATAAAATAGACTCGCTATGCTCTTAAATGGATACTTACATGAAATAAAATTATTTTTAATAAAAATACGAAAGTCAATCACAGGAATAAAAATGAGGACTGATAGTTTATTAACATTGCACTTTGAAGCAACACATGGCATGTTGGGGATGGACCTTTTAATTTATACCTCAATCAAGTGATGAGAATGACAAAAAAAATCCTCTGATCTGGTACCTTACTTTTTAAACTTCCACACCATATGTTACTTTGAGCCTTGACATACAACAAGCAGGTCTTTAATGGCAATAAGAAAATGAGGAAAGGACACTCATTATTACTATGAATTATGTTATGTTTGAAATATTATGTGTGAAAAAAATTTTAGTATTGCTTTCAAAAATCCTCTTAGTTTGATTTGAGATATAAACACTTACACACTATAATACTTAATCATTGGAATAAAAAATAATAATTTGAGTTCAGTCTTGAAACATTTTTTTCCAAAAAAAAAAAAATTAAGAAAATTATTTGCTTTTTAAGTTAAAAAGTATTGAATGTATTAAGCTGAGTTACCTTAAACAAATACTTTTCCTGATCTACTTTAGTTAAAGAATAAAGGTGTTGGAAAAAGCAATATAAAAGATTTAGAAGTAATCCTATAAATAGACTTTACAGCATTTTTTATATTACTTTAAAAAAGTAAACAAATGTGATTTATAATACCTGATCTGGACGAGAAGGATAAGAAAAAGTAACATTGTTGAATTTCACTTCACCATTAAGTTCCCAGTCTTTCAATATTCTTCCTCCTTTTAATGGTATTTCTGGGGTCAAATTTATATACTAGAAAAATAAATTTATTTTAATGGTGTTTTAATTGATTGGAACAGGTTAGTGAAAGGGTTAATATAGAAACATTTTTACTTGAAATATTCTTGCTCCAGCAGCCAGTCCTCTAACAAATTGCCCAAATAATAATGACAAATGAGCAAGAGATCTGAAAATAAAATTTAATTAAAAAACTATTTGGTTCAAAAGAATAATTTAATCATTGATTGTTTTTCAAAAGTTCCATTTGAAAGTGGGTAACCAGTTATCTACTTTCAAATTACATTCTTCCTAACTGTTCCTTCGTCTCTCCCTATAAAGCAATTACCACCCCAACAGTATCTTCCTCTTCAAAATCAGAACTGAATTCAGTAGAGGAGTCATAGTTATTATATCCTTCATCATTTGATTCTCCCTCAATCATCATCACAAAGTAACTTTCTTTTCCGAAAATACTGTAGTACTATATCTATTAAATTATTTAAATGTTGCATTTCTTCATCATAACTACAATAATGCACCATTGCATAAGAAAGATTTTAAAGTGTGCTCATGTATTCAGAACTATGACAGCATACATATGCAGGATATGACATACCTGAAAAAGCAGTATCCAAAAATCTATATTTAGAATTCACCCAAAAATATGATCTTAAAGTCAGCTACATGAGGAATCGTCCATTTCCATAAAAGGTTTGGAAAGGAGCATTAAAAAAAGTTAGCTGGTGAGTATGACATACTGTACATGAACAGAAAGATTAAACAAGGATTGAGATTTAAAACCACTTCTTATTGCAGTTTATTGTAATGTAATGTAATATTTTTAAAAAGAATTTTCAATATATGAGTATCAAACTCAAAGGCAAACTTAGGCCACACAAATTAGGTTTAACTTTAGGTGGGTCACAAAAAGAAATCAATATTCATAAAAATGCAGGTTTATTTTGAATAAAACATTATAGTAAACATATATTTAAAAAAAACGTTTACGTCTTGGCACTTGACATTTACATATTTACCTAATTGTGGTATATTCAAAATAAATGTGCTTATTTTATTTAATAACAAAAAGAGACAGTATAATTAAAAAACATTGAACACATTCTAACTAATTCATTTTTATTTGGGTTGATTTGTTATTTCATTACATATTGTGTGCCAACATACGGTCAGGCTGCAAAAATGTCCATTGCAGGCCACATGCGGACCATGGGCCAAGAGCTTGACACCTCTGATGTAATAAAATTGTATTATTATTATTTTGTTGAAAAAGTTAGTTATTAAAGTTAATAACTAACGAACATTGTTCAGATTTTAAAAATGCATAGGAAAAAAATTAAAAAAGTGCAGGATTTTAGGAAAATTTATCAGATATAGATCAGCATATTTCAAATAATTTATTCATAACCTTCTTTCTTCAAACAATTGTTATGAATTTTTTTGAGCTTTATCGATTAATCCCAGGATAATTTATTTTAAACATTCAAAAGACAGTGGCAGCAACAGTAAATCATTTACTTGATAAAAGACTCCATAAATTAATTTATAATAAACTTCACACATAACAATGGCCAGTATCTTCTGGAAGCAAATAGAGTTAAAAATTCCAGTATTACAAAATATAGCTGCATATACCGATGTAGTAATCACAAACATGATAAAAGCAATTATTATTCATTAAATTGCATGGTTGACTAAGACCCAATGACATTGATCACTGATTTCTAAGAGGCAAAGAACAAAACAACAAATGATTACTATTGGCCTATCTACTACACATTTAAATAAAACAGTGAATTTATATTTATCTCCAGTTGCAGTTACTATATTAGCTTTACAGTTAAACAGCTGTAAAATTTAAATATGTTAAATACTCAAAAACATTTGCAAATATGCAAGATAATTCAGATACACATTTCTTAGTTGAAATAATAATTCCTAACAAAAATGGAAATATTTCAGATTTTAAATTTTATGTGTTAAAAAGGAATAAGAGCTTACTTTTGAATTGTCTGAGTAGCCACAAGAAAAGACATCATGCTTCCAGGAGTCATTTCTGAAGTGCACATCAAAGATCCACCAACACACAATACACCCAATACAACTCCTGTTTTGTAAAATATATTTATCTTTATTATAATTGTACCAATAAAAAATAATAATGAGTCATTTTATAAAAAAAAAAGTGTTTTTCAGCTTCAAAAACAATACATTGCCAAATACGACTTACTAATTTTATTTTCAAAATCCTTTATACTTAACTGGCATTTCATGATAAACATTAACACAGATTTATCTAAATATTTAAAAATAATTGCTTAATTCTCTTCATCAGTCAGTCTCCCAGATGATTTTTATTTTATATTTATATTTAATTTACATTTATATTTAATTTGTATTTGTAAGAAAAAGTTTTATACATAATTAAATAATCAAGAATTTGTCTTAAAACAGGTATCAAATAACCCATTGTGGTATAATGTCTCTGTAGTCTAATGGATCATTGCCATACGATAAGATTGAGTTTTTACTCTCTCCAGTTTTTTATTCTTTATGATATACAAAACATCCTTATTTCACATAACATTATGATCAATTATATTATTTTTAATTTTAAAAAATGCTAAGGTGAACAACAATGTACATACCATTAAGAGCTAAATTGGCTAAACCTTGAAATAAACCTATACCAATACCAAGTTTGCTATTTATTTTCTGGACTAGTTCAATTTGATCGTTGTAGAGTCTACAAAAAAATTACTAAAATAAGACATTCATTAATATATTTATATAAATGAAATTTTAACCTTTATGCATATAACTAAATTATAGAACTTTACTTTTTCTCAGAATCCTCCATAGCAAATGAACGAACTGTCTTCACATTTCCAATAGCCTCATCAGCCACGGCAGATGCTTGTGCTATCTAAAAAATAATGCATAATTTAAAACAGAAATTTTAAAATGTTATCAGTGTTGATAGTGCTCCCATTTCACAGTACCAATACATAGCTCTTTATGAAATTCAACTTCGGTTTATTTTTAAAAATGAAACAGACACAAAACTATTAGATGATTTATTTGAGAATCCCACTACTAAATACTACACTTACAAATACGAACCATCCAAAACAAATAGAAACCATACATCGACTAATTTTTTTCTATATCAGGAAAACAATTCTTTCATATATAATAAAATTCCTTTCAAAATAAAATTTAAAAGCAAAAGTAAGTCAACAATTCTTATACCAAACTGGTAAAAAATGTACTGGTACAAACTGTAAAAGCAGAATAATGTAGGGGAGGGAATGAACAGTTAGGTTTTTTTTTAATTTATTTTTAACAAAATGCATTAGTATATAATAAAGACTGTCATCTCAAATTTGTCAGCAGGTGAAGAAAAGGTTTTGTGTTACTAAGATATATGCAAGATCTACCATTTTCGATTGTTTTTAGTATTTGAGATACATATGCATGTATTACATTCTCCAAATATGGTCAAAATTTCATCAAAAAGCATGAAGGCTTCATTAAATTTTTTTTTTTTTTTTACTGCCAAAGCTTTAACAACGATAAAAACAACACATATCACTGAAAATGCAACATTTAAATGCAATATGAAATATATTTAAAATAAAGACTACAAAATTAGAATGTGAAAAATCAAGCATCATCAACACTAAAATATGAAATTACATTATATGCCTTCCAAAATCAACACCCCTTAGTACAATATAAAATGATCATTATTTTATATAGATATATATTTTTTATGAACAACTCTCAAATGAAAAAAAAAAAAGATTTACACATTAACAAGCAAACTTTCTTCAGAGTTAATTGAAATTATAAACATGTACACATATATAAATAGTAACATAAAATGAAAGAAATACATGGCATAATAAAATTGATAAAACAAAATTATATCACTAACAAAGCTAGATATATATATATTCAGAAATTCTGCAGTAAATGCAATAAAATTTCCTTTCAACAGGAAGCACAAATTCATAAAAGCAAAGATTAAAAGTTTGCCTAAACATTGAGCACAGAAATATAATTCTGTAGTCATAGTACTTTTCTAAAATAAATAAAAGGCACAAACTGTTAAATTCTAGCACTTTCTAATCCACTGAATTATCTATATATACAAAGGAGAAAAGCGACTGACTGACTGACTAATCACGATATCTCCGAAACTATTGAACCTACAGACTTGAAATTTGGTAGACATGTTCCTTTCAAGGAGTAGAGATCAGCTAAGAACGGATTTTTTGCGAAATTTGAACCGCAAGGGGCGTTACGGGTGGTTAAGGGGTGTTATAAATAATTGTTTCCATTTTTACACTACTCAAAATACAATCTTGAAATTGGGTAAGCAGATTCCTTTCATAGAGTAGAGATCTACTACAGAATGAGTGTGGTGAAAATAGCCCCCCAAGTGGCGTTGCAGAGATAAATATTTTCGTTTTTAAAGTACTTGACCTACTGGCTTGAAAATTGGTAGGCATAGTTCTTTCATGGAGTTAATATCCACTACAAAATGGGTTTTGGGAAAATTGACCCCAAGGGGTGTTGAGGGGGCGAGTTAAGGGGCGTAAAAGATAAACATTTTTATCTTTAAAGTACTTGACCTACTGGCTTGAAAATTGGTAGGCATAGTTCTTTCATGGATTAATATCCGCTACAAAATGGGTGTGGGAAAATTGACCCCAAAGGGTGTTGAGTTAAGGGGAGATATAAATAATTATTCCGATTTTTAAACTATTAGATGAACAGTTTTGAAATTTGGTAAGCAGGTTCCTCTCATAGTGTAGAGATACGCCACAAAATGGGTTTTGTGAAAATAGACCCCAAGTGGCATTGAGGAGCTTAACCTTTGAAGCGCGGAAAAATAAATTCGCTGAATTTTTCAAAATAAAATTATAAATGCAATGTATAGAACCTAAGAACAAAGAAAATACCTTTAAAAAAAATTACAGTACATTCCCCCCCCCCGAGGGGAGGTGGTTTCATAGAAGTACCACCGCGCACCTACGACATAATTCTCAGATGACCAATATATGATTTGCGTCAGATTTGTAAGAATATTTTTTATATATTTTGTAATAAATTTACTAAAATATGCAATATTAAGTATTAGAATTACTTTTAAATATTAAATAATACAAAATATAACTATAAGTAATTGAAATCAACTTCAATAGCCAGTAAAGTTTTTTTTTCATTGTTTCTTTATTATTAAATAATTAAAACATGCAGTAATAAAGAAAAAATAAACCCTCTCCCAAATCAATGGCAAAACCCCATAAATTATTAGTTATTTCACTGCTGAGTCAACGAAAAGAAAAAAAGGGCTAAATCTCTCACGTGTGCGTGCTGTAAGCCGGAGAAGAAACGGACAATTTTCATGTTCTAGGTGCGCGTGGTACATATCTGAAACCACCACAAAGTAAATTGGGTAGAGTTGGTTCTTTTCATCATTTATCATACTAAAAATTAGTTATGCTATGAACAGCATATGCAGCAAAAATGTACATACCTTACTTTGAATTTTTGTCTATTTTTATTTACTAAAAAAAATCTTTTTGAAAGTGGTTAAAAAAGGCTTTTAAAATGATGCATTTTCTCACAGAAATAAAAGTTTTCTGTCTCGTGCTGACATCTAGTGTCTTTTATAAGAGTTAAAAGATATGTTTGGACCTGTGGTTCCATTGAAATACCATTGCGCGTTTAGAGATATTTTTTAGAAAATGGTGTTTCAGAGAGATACCACCGTGCGTTAAAGGTTAAGGGGCATTATAGAAAATTATTTTTCCATTTTTAAACTCCTGTAGCACAGTCTTTAAATATGATAAACAGAATCATTTTATGGAGTAAAGATTCAATATATAATGTGTTTTCTGAAAATCAACCCCCCCCCAGGTGGCGTTGTCGGGTCTCAAAGGGCGCTATAGATAATTTTTTCCATTTTTAGTTTATTAGACTCACAGTCTTCAAATTTGGTAAGCAGATTCCTTTCATAGAATAGAGATCCGCTACAAAATGGGTTTTGTGAAAACAGACCCCCAAGTGGCGTTGCGGGGGCTCAAGGGGGTTATAGATAATTATTCCCATTTTTAAACTATTTAGATCTTACAAGTTCTTTTGAAATTTGGTAAGCATATTCCTTTTGTTGAGTACAAAACTGCTATAAAATGGGTCTTGCGATAATTAAACCCCAAGTTTCATTTCAGGGGATTAAGGGGTGTAAGATAAATATTTCCGTTTTTAAACTATTCAATCTACCTGCTTGAAAATTGGCAGGCATGTTCCTTTCATGGAATAGAGTTCCTCAAACAAAGAGTAAAACAAAAATCGACACCCAAGGAGGGTTGCGAGGGGTGAAGGGGAGTTAAAGGAAAATAATCCTGTTTTAGAATTGTTAGACATGTGTACTTGAAATTTGTAAAGTATGTTCCTTTTGTTGTTGAATAGGGATCCACTAAGAATGCATTTGACGGAACAACTCCTGGGGAGCAAGGGGTTACTGGGCGTGTTGACAAAAAATTTCTTTTTTCGAACTACAAGAACTATAATAATGGAATTTGGTTTACATTTTTCATTTGTTGAATTGCAATCCGCTAAGAACGGTTTTTGAGAGAACGACTCTCAAAGGAATTATGGGGGGGGGGGGGGTATTGATAGTAAAAATTTTACCCTATTACATTTAGATTTGAAATTTGGCTTCCATGTTTATCTTATGGAGTAGAGATCCACCTAAAATTGGTTTTGCGGAAATCCACTTTGATATAGGGTTACGAAAGTGTAAACATCATTCTGTACTCAATTTTAGAGAATATTAGATAATACAAATCAGTTCTGTCCTTTTATTTTATCAAGAGTTAAAGGTATAAGTATATATTTTTAATACAAAAGAATTCTTAATGCTAGGACTTAGATATCAATATTTTATATATATAAACAGATATATTTATAAAACATCATGAAATACCCAGCGAAGCGGGAGGGTAGTGGCTAGTCTTTATATATAGGCTGTAAAACCTTTTTTTTTATACTACATTGATGAAGAGGAATGAGCAGCCCAATATAAACTATCTTTTACAGAAAAGTTGTCACAAGATCAAGTCAAAACTAAAACTTGTGTTGGCCAAAAAGCACAAACTGTCAGATGATTAAAATTCATAACCTCGTCTTTAACACACAGTTTTTTTTTAAATACCAATTTGGTGTAAGTGTCCTTGGAGATAACCACACCCTGTCAGAGTTCTAAAGTTTGTAGAGAAGACTTGTCTGGGAAGATTCATCGGGACTGGATTAAGGAGCAGGGTCTCCAAGATCTTTCCCTTAGCACCATTCTCTTGAGTTCTGGTAATGGATTTTTACATGGATCTGGAGATATTTAAACAGACTGGCTGCTTCCCAAATTACAGGCTGTAAAACTGATCTAGAGGCTACTAGATCTCTTCTACTAATCAATTTAAATCTTTTTACATTAGTCACGAAGCATCTTTTTTGTCATCAAATTTCCCATTTTGACACCCGTCACCCCTACATATTCAGCCCACAAATCATCCTTGCAATTATTATATCCCTTTGGCTGTGAAGAGAATACAGATCAAACCTTTCCATAACTACACATATATTATATATTCTCAATGCATATATATAGGCTTAACTTAAATCAGTGGTGCAACAGCCCATGAGGGCCAAGACCTACTGTGCCCATATCAGTATATGTGACCTTGGGCTGTGAGATGCATGAGCAAATGTTCCGATCAGGTGGTCAGTCTAATGCAAAACTCCTGGTGCTAAGTTCCCAAGTAAGCTTTGTACTCATTTATTGACCCACAGAAAGGATGAAAGGCTGAGTTGACTTTGTCCAGTCCTAGGTTTGAACCTTGGACCAGTGGTGTGGAAGCGCGATGCACAACCACTTAGCCACTGGGCCTCACATATATATATATATGCAGCTCATATATATTCGGAAAAAATTTAATTTTAAATAAAAAAAATACCAGAAGATCATAAAAATAACTGTTATATATACCAATTATGAGCCTTCCTCCTCCTTTAAAAAAAACTAAAGGAATATAATTATACCATGAAAACAGAGAACATTTATTCAAATTTTTTTTTTAAAAATTGTGATTAAAATATTCAAATTAAAATAACTAAATGTACATACTTGAGATTGGGCATATTTGGACATTTTACGTAATGTTCTTCCAATGAAAGTGCCACCTAGAACAATCACAGGTACTACACATACCATCAGTCCAGTCATTTTGGGTGATATTAAATATAAAGATACCATACAACCAGCTGTCTAAAAAAACAAATGAGGTACTTAATAAAGTGACAAAGTAAATTTTTATAAATTTTATACAGATGATTCAATATAAAGTAATTTTGCTAGAGTTTTTTTTTTTAATCCCCTGCCCTTCTGGTTTCAACATTTGATTTAGCAATGACATGTGTTTTGGAACATCTTCAAGTTTAATCATGATAACAGAGGAAGTATGGGAAGCATGTACTACATATATATTTAAATTTATAATATAGATAAAACATTTTAATAAACTGTCCATATGTTGATATCAAAAGTTTTCTTATGCACATTTTTTTGTTTGTAATAAGACTGCAGAAATTACTGGCCAATAGTAAAGGAAGGGTTAAACAGTTCTTCAGAAATACAACATTTTCAGAAATAATAGAAGTTCTGAAATTAAAATTTCAGAAATTTGTATTTCTTTAAATAACCAAATTGCAAGTAAATACCCAAATCGCAAGTAAAACTATTTGCAGAATCAGAGTCTGGTCTTTAGACAGCTGCAAACAAATAACAATTCAGAGAAATCTTAAAGGTCATACATAAAACATTATTCATTGCTTATAAATATATAAATGTTTATATGATTTCACTATTTAAAATTACTAATACTATACTAAAATTACTATTTACTATTTAAAATTTCTTTTTCTTCATATGGTACACTTTTATTATTTATAAAGACACCAGTACTTTCAAAATAAAAAGGAAGGCTCATAATATTTCATCAGAATTGGTGACTTCATAAGGATGCAAATAATTAAAAATGTCATTTTTATAAAACAAAAAAAAAATTTTTTTTTTTAAAAACGAGTTCCATCAATTATCAACTTTTATTTAATTCAATTCTAAAAAAATTTCAAAGCATTTTAAAAATCATGGAATAGAACACAATTTTTCTCACAGCATATTTCATTTTAATTTCAATGAAAAGTAATTATTCTGAACAATCAGCATTATTTAACTTCACACCTTAAAAATAAAGTCTACTTAAATGCAATAATACACGCATATATAAAAGTTTTAAAACACAACTTCAGGAATTAGATGCATGTATGTAGATGATCTTTGCTGTTTTTGTTATATTATGTATCACAATTCATATTCCTTCTTTTTTTTATAAATATTTTTTAGAAATTAAAAAGTAAATCCATTTAAAAATATTCACTTAAAGAAAAAGAATGCTGTTGTAAATAATGCAATACACAATTCATATTAAAAGATTTATCTGAATCCTTACAATACTTAGAAAACTGTTTATTAATCATTGGATAACTATGAGTTCTAAATTAACACAAAATATAGCTTTAACACAATTTTCAAATATATAATAATGCTCAGAAAAGATTTTCCTGTAATATAAAAACTGCATAACACATTAAATTGGAAAGCTCTTTTCTAATGCATATCAGATAGGAATTAAAAAGTGATATTTTAAGTTACACAGCACTTCATGTTTTTTTAGCAATAATTTTTTTTCAAGCCTAATTTCAACCTCAAGACATAAATCTGATCTAAAATAATGCACTATATGATAATGAATCATACAGTCAATATAAAATAAATGAAACATTCTTAATAACTTTATCAAATTTAATTAATTTGGCTAAAACTGGGATCACTGTTATGGCTTAAAGAAAATTAAATTATGTTTTTAAATAGATAATTACGTTTTAAAGCAGAGGGGGTAGGATGTAGAATTAGGTAAAGAATGGTCTAAACATAGCCTTGTATCTGAATTTCGTTGAAATTCAATCATCAGTTCCAGAGGAAATATTTGGGAAAACTGTTACAAACCCAAATATTAGGTTATTTTCTAGCTTAGTACTCAGGTTATTTCGAGTAACAACAACTTTATGATTTCAAATCACAACTCCAACTTTGAATATTTCTTAAGCTATTGGAAAGAATTGATTGCATTTAGTATTAAATTTAAAGGATTTATGACATGAAGGAATTAAATATATATAAAAGAAATTTGGTATACTGTAATTCACTTTTTGTCAATTATATTTAACAATTTTTTCATATTACTTTTTCATTTTTTAAAAAAAATATTTTTAAAAGAAAAAAATTATATATCGCTTTATGTAAAAGCTTTTGAAAAGTGTAAGTAGGACCTATCTCATAAGTTAATGATTGAGATACTCATTGAACATTAGGGAACCTATACTTCAAGTCCCCATAACTCAGAAGTTACAAACAGAATTTCAAGACATTTGAAGATAAGAGATTAAATATGCAATAAAACCTTTCATTTTATAATGGAAAAATTGTATATATGAAATTATTTATTTAATTCATTAACATAATTTTTGTTTTCTTCGAGCCTGGAATACTTACAAAAAATGATTTAATATGAATCTTAATTTAATAATGTTTGAGAATGTGATGGAATATGAAATTGAGAAAAGCAAATTTTAATAAATAAACCTAAATTAAGGACAAATGTATGAGTTGAAATAGTTTTTTGTTTAATAAAAAAAAGCAAATATAAATGAGTTAATTCAATTTTACCTGAGTTATACTTCTCAGACCTTGAGAAATGCAAAGTTTATAACAGCTTTTAAATTCCTGTACATCATTTGTCAATCTATAATTTATAAAATTAACAATATATAATTATATAGAAAATTTTATAGTTAAAAAGTGCATATTGGTAATCTAAAAATAAAGATCCCTAACAATACAAGTTCATTCTGAATCAAAATTTCTTTGACAATTATTTTCTTTAACATTATATAAAATCAAGTTGAAATGAACTTAAAACTTAATATTCTATAACACTGCTTTAATATATTGAAAATAAACTTCATAAACATAAACAAGTCAATACAATATCAAGAATCTAAAGATTAATTAAACACAAATTTTAATTTTAACAACTATGGAAAATATGTCTGTTTCATATACACTATGTCCAAAGTAAAGAAAATTTTCCCCTTTTATTATTTCAGCGAAATACTGAGCAAGTTTTTAATGAAATTAGGTTTGTACATAAGTTGATATAAAAAAGAAGAAAACATAATTATAATATACAGGCATGTTTGCTTGCATTGCCTAAGTTTACCTCTTCAGTGCAGGTAAATTTAAATGAGAGGTAAAAAAAATAGAACAAAACAGGAAGGTTAACAGGAGTATGGTCCCTCTTCTTACAGTTATACAGCTTTTTAAATATGAATTCATATTAGGAATGAGATGGTTTTTGAGCTTCAGTGGTTGTCAATACAGTCCTCCAGAAAACTTTTCAGATCCTGGATTGTCTTGGAAGGAAAAAGTAAGTTGCAATTGATCTCTCAAATATACTATGTACACTAAAGGTCTGGAAATCTCACTGGCAAATCCATGCAGCAACTATCCTCACTTTTTAGAAACTCACAGGTCAGATGAGTCCTGGATGGAAGAACATAGTCAACCATAAAAATTATTCAGAAAAGGGAAATATAGGATTCCTAAGATTTCAATAGCAGTCATACAGCCCCTGTGAAAAATATATGGAAGTATCTGTGTCATTCCAACAGGATGGCAATGCATACCATCAGAGACTCCTTCCATAATGATCTCTCTCTAAGAGGAGGGGAAAACCAGATCCTCCTGGTTTCCTGAAGATGAAAATGTATAGAGAATTATAGGCTACATTAAATCTATACTCATGATTGAATAGAATGTTCTAATACCAATTCTTGATCCAATAATGTTTTCCACACAATGCTAAAGCAAATTTTTCTGTGTATAAAAGTGAACAGAATGCAAATACACAAACTTCTGTAAAACCCTTTAATTTATGATTTTTGAGATCTGTTGATCTTAGTAAATGAAACTCACAAAATAGCTGAGAATCTGTTACACATTCCTATTACACATTGCTATGATGGACAAATGTTGACATTACCCAATCATTACGGCTCCTATAGATGACCTTCCTCAAATCTTCTTTCTATGAATCTAGTATCATTAGATTGCATACATAAGTTACATACAATGTTGAGCATTACATTAAAGTTTCTAAAAATTCACACTTGTGACTGCCCTGCTTCAAGTCTCCCTCATTCTATTATTCATTATTGGTGGCTACTCATTTTAACTGCTTGCTTTTGAATCTCATTAAATGTTACAAAAAAAACCCCAAAAATCACCAAGGTGTGCAAAAGGGAAAAAAAGCTAGGAAATTGAAAGACATTTACAAAGTAAATCCCTCTAAATGCTCAAACATACATATGCATACACTCACATAATAGACATTAAAGATTTGCACCTCAATTTGAAATCATTTGTTTTATTTTTTGCTCCGTATTTCTTTAAAAAAAAAACCAAATAAATATGCAAATTATCTAAATTTGGAACACCAATATATCAAACAATCTGAGATGTTTAAGATAAATTTATTCATACAGAGAGAAAAAAAATTTGTTAATATTTTGCAGAATTTTGTTATTATAAAACTTGATAAAATATTACATATTTATCTCAAGCTTTAATTATTTTTTTAATTTTCAATATTTACTTTGTTACAATGAAAACCTTGCTTCAAACTAAAAATTGAGTATACCTGCTTGATATCTCTCCAGTCTTATGAGCATCAAAAAAGGCAATATCTTGCTCAATAACAGAGGCAAAAAGTGTCTTTCTCATATTTCGAGCCACTCTCTCCCCAGATACAGAAAGTATTGAAATATATGCAAATGTAAATAAGCTCTAAAAATGAAAATATTATTGATCATTAAATAGTATCCTTTTTAAAAATGTCTAAAATGATTCAAAATGTAACAATGTGATATAATTAATATTTTATAAAAAATTTTAATTAAAAAAATTAAGATTACTAATTATAATTTGTATATAAACAAAACTTTGTTTAGATAACAGAATATTTACAAATAAACAGAAATATGATTGTAATCATTAATTCCTGATAAATAGAACATTATCCAGAATATTTGCTCATTTAAACTAAATAAAATATACTACATTAGTTATATATGTATGATGTAAACAATACTAATGAAAAAATTAAATTGGTTAAAAAAAATTTTTATGATTCAAATTTGTTTATCACAGGAATGTTAGAATGGAATGATCATATTGATACTCAATCTGTTACATCAGTTTTAATAAGAAAAAAATATAATAGAAGCAATAAATGTAAAAATTATAGATTAAACAACTATAAAAAAATTACTTAGCTAGACAAAATATCACTCTCAAAGACTAATTGTTTTAACTTTCTTTGTAAAATTATATACTTAAGCAAAATACTGTATTTGCTCTGTAATTACTCACTAGCTACTCGTAAGAAATCAAAATTACTGACAAAATGAGTTTTAGCTCATATGAAACCAATAATGTCCCATATGTAATATTAAATTCGTTTCTAAAATTTATCCTTAAAATATTTTTTTGTCAACAAGTGTTATTCTTTTACTCAGTCATATACACATAAATATAAATAAACTAACACTTCTTTTGAGCTTGGTGTGTTTCACATTAGTCTCACAATCTTGTATGTATAATGTAATTTTTATACAATTAAGATTTCATTCTTAAACATAAAAAGATTTAAATTCTTTTGTAGTAAGTTTTTGGTATTTTTATATTAGCAGCATGTCACTGATTCATCATCTAAGATTTTATAATTTGTAGCAATTTATTCCATCTAGAGGTCAAGATATGACAAGCTGTAAATGAAAAAAATAAATATATGTTCAATGCCATCCAAACAACTGCCAAACATTTTCTGGAACAAACAAAAATTTGTTGAAATTCACAGAAGGTCGCTAAAGGCATGCAGCTAATATGACCAGATTTTAAGTAATATATGTATGTTTCTCTTACCTGTGTTAAGTACATATAAACAAGATGAATAGCAGGTCCTCTCATTTCATTGAAAAATGTAGCAGCATCCTTCTCATAACTGTTGTCACTTAAAAATGAAGATACCACATTCACCATATCACCCAAAGCAATTGGTATTTGAATGTTTAATATTGCAACAACAAGAGCACTCTAAAAAATATTTATATTTAATTACCAAAATATTATTTAAATTAACATGAATCATTTAATAAAAAAATGTTTTTCAAAATATTTATTTCTACAGTAAAATTTTATAACCGCAGCAATGGGCCTCAGAATATTTGATACTTAATTTTTCATTGTGTGTTAAAAAAACTCATTATTTAAGCTGTACAATAATTAGGATTCTCTTGAAAGAAGACAGCTGCTACAAAGCACAGAAATCACAAATTTACTTTCCTAGCTCTTTTCAGTATTCATTCCCACTACAGGCACATCCTTAGCTACCCAATGGAAAATATGATTTAAAAATTCCTAGAATTATAACTCCTGGAAGTATTCAAAGAGCTTAAAATATCAGATGTGGAAATATGCTTTTCTAAGATGAACATAATATGCTCAGAGAACTTCTGATTTCTACACTCTGTAAACACAATTACTATTAGTAAAAGCATTTTATATCTGAGAAAATAAGACTTTACTCTTAGAAAAAGTGCAATAGTATAATAAACTGTTAATGACACTAGGATAAAAACAATGAAAATTACAAAAGAGGAACTCATTGAAAAATAATCTGAATGCATGAATATTGTTAAAGATGTTTCATTTCTTTTAAAGACAGTACTTTTTACAAAATATATATACGAAGTATGTGTTGAATGGACACAGTATTTATAGAAATTATTTCTACTCCAACAGCATTCCTAACTAAATGAAACTCTTTAAAAAGAACATATTTGTTTCCAATAATTTTTCTTTTGAATTAGCCTATGAATAAATGTAAAATCAGAATTAAATGAAAGATACAAAACAAAAAAACTGAAAAGTAATTATTTAAGCTAAGTAATCTAAAAGATACATTTCCTTTTCATACCTTAAACAGATAAATAAAATAAACAAAAATTAAAATGTCAGATTAATAAGCCATAAGTATATCAACACAGCATTATTAATATATAAGCAAAATTATTAATGTAGCAGTATAATGTATTAATAAAACAAAATTTCTTACCGCAACAGCAAGTAAAATATACCAAATTTCACTTTTTAGAATTGCATAAAATTTCCTCCAATCAAATTTAGCTTCTTGATGTAATTTTTCTAAACTGTTAACTCCAACTAATCTTGAATGGGGAGACTGATTATCACATAAAACAATGGATGATTTCAGGGGTAAAAACAGACAAAGACTAAAAGAACTTCCATAACATTTTAAATTCCTAATTAATTTCTTAAAAACTGTAGCTTCATATTTTCTATATATAACTTTTGCTTCTTCGATCAATTTTTTTGAAATCATAAAATTACATTTTTGGCTACAATTAAAATGCCTGACAAAGTAATGATGTGAAAACCTGCAAAATAAACAAGGAAAAATTAGGAAAAAATACAGTCAGTCTTTAGACAAAATAAAATTATAAAATGTATCTTTCATATAATATTTATTGACTATATTTAAGGATATTATTAAAAAAAAGTGTCTATCAGTAAAATACACTCAAATTTTTAAGAAAAAAGAGATAGTGGCAACATTGGTATTTATTCCTACTTTCGATATTTAATCAAGAATTTAGGTTATTTTTACTAATAATGTTAAGCCCATTTTTCATTCTAATTTTTCTCCATTTTCAAAATTATGTATTTAACAATCATGGCTCAAAGTGTACACATAGTTTAAAGATCTCTTTTCCATAATTTATGATACTTTTATGTCAAAAATTTGCAAATAGTTGCAGAGTGAAATTAATTTTACAAAATGGAAATAATAATTAGAATAATAAAAAAATTAAGAATAATTTTTAAAAAAATAAGCAATTTAAAGAATTGTAGGTATAAATCTAGTATCAATTTTATATATAACGCTCAAAACTAGCAGAATTTCCCTTTATATAGTATTAAGCTTCCCCAGTAGAAATAAATGAATTATAATAAACTTGTAAAAGAAAATCAGATATATCATCTAAAAAGGAAGTATTATCAGGAAAATACATTTTCAAAACAATGAATCTGAAAATGTAGCAAAATGAGAACAGTAAAGATATATGTGATTTTTGTAGATCTCAACATTTAGCATCAAAAAAATTACAAAAAAAATGCTACCAGAGATAATTGTTAAGTACAAGCATATGTCAAGAGATATTTTTTATCCAAAACAAAATTCACTTTACAATACTCATATAGCTTATGTTATAAATAGAATCACTCTCCTATCAATGGTAATTAGATACTTAAATTTTATTTAAAAATATAGTAAATTTAACAGGTAAATTTTTATCAAATAGAAAAATTAATTAAAAAATGAATTCACTTTTTTTCATGAAAATACAATGGTATGAAATTTTGCTACATAGCTTACATTGAAAAAAATTGAAAGTACATAGAAACATTTAAAATATGTTGACTATATTGATATAAAATTCCGAACTTACATTTTAAAATATACATATAAACTTAATGAATATTAAAACTCTACTACAATGCTGAAATATTTCAAAAATAGCTATAATTTAGACTTAATAACTTCAAATTGATAACAAAATATCAATTTGAAGTATCTCAATACTTCAAATTTATAACAAAAATAACTAATTTCACAAAAATGAATACTGGCTTTCTTATCAAATTTCCATTTAAGTCTTATTTCGAATTAACATCTTTTTAGAGTCAAACCATCGGCTTTAAAACAAAAAACTACACTTTAACAAACCTCTAAAATTCCAACCATATTTAAGAAACAAGAATGACATGAATTGGTATATCTCTTCCAAGATTCGCATCAAAATATAAAAGAGCTATGAAGTTCAAATCCATTGTACTTTCGAGAAGTTTTTTTTTTGTTATATCCCTATTCATATTTCCCAAACACATATTCAAGAATAACTATAAAAAAAGTCCCTGTTTTGTGCCAAGAATTATTTAATTGAAACAAATTTTGAGCAGAATTTAATCAGAAAATGTCAAATGACTTACCTAGAAGAAAATAAAGTTCCCTGCAAAATTGGTTGACTAAAAAGTTTTGCACACTTGATACTTTGAACAGTGAAATACAACATACTGATAACTAAAATGTAAGATAAATTTTCAATTAGGTGTTGCTTTTCATGCAATGAAAAAATATATGATTATACGATGCAAGATTCTAGATATGAAATGAAATTTCAACTTCAAATATTCAATGAAAAAAACTAAGTACCAAAAGTATATTAAACGATTTCCGCTATTTTGTTCTCAAAAAGTAAATTTCATGTAATAATTTATAACATATTCTTAAATAAGTACCTTTTTGTATTTAGAAATAATTTTATGCAATAATTTCTAACATTTTCATAAAAATCTAAGGAATAAAGACCAAATATAATTCAATGATTTTAAAAGCACTATTTAATGCTATAAATTGTTTTAAATGTTGAATTTAAAGGGTGTAAAGCATTGTTTTCATTATTTTCCTTATGCAATACATGACCATTTTAGATTGATTGAGTGATTGGGTTATGTAATATAAGGCTACAAATGTTGGTAAAAAAAAAAAGGACACGAAACTAGAAACTAGCTGTACACTAGCGTAAAAAGCAACAATAAATGTATTATATTTTCTATATTACTATATTTTCTGTACTTAAGTGGATGAAATCAACTTTCTATAAAAAATCAATATTTGAATTTAAGTATAAGCATTTTATTTTGTTGCTCTCGTAACTATCACAGCGATATTAACCGCCAATCCGGTATAATGGTAATTGAAGCTGATTGCTGTGTCATAGGGCCTGGATTCGAATCACGGAGAAGGCATAGATGTTCGTAAATGTAAAGTGCCTTTGTGGCATGGAGGTATTCTAAATACCCATCAAGCCACAAGTCCTCTCGTGAGGTTGGTGGAAGGGGAAGAGAAGTGGGAGGCCTCTGACTTCCCTTAGGGTGTTCACCCTCAAAATTGGGCTGGAACCGAGAAAAATCGTACTATCATCTGTATGGTGCTCAAGACTACGATTAATGGCAGGGGTAAAAATCCAACCCCTCACCGCGATAAATTTCCTGAACCTTGATCTGGTGTTACTGTTGTTACGTGGGACCTCAAGCTTAATTGAGAAATGGCCCTTTGAGTTATAAATGATTTTTCTGATCCACTATCCAATAAACATCGCAGGACCAGCTGCCAGTGCTCCTGTGTTGACTTCCCTGAAGACCGAGTTAGAGATTCAAAGGTATTCGAAGGAAGAGGTACTGATCCTAGCCGGCCCCCTCTTCCTTCTAAAGCAAGGGTACTCAAACTTTTTTTTCTGCCGGGCCGCATACATATATTAGTTCACGCGGGCCGCAACAGGAGGATTAATGGGGGGGGGATGCTTTAAGACCAAGATAACATGGAAAATTCAAAGCGTGGAAATTGATCAAAATATTAAAACTACTATAATGCTTTCTTTAATTATTATTTTTTTAATTTTTGTCATTGAATTTTTCTAAATTGGAAGCATTTAAGAATCCCTCTTCCACAATTTCTGCATCAAAAAACGGGTTCATATAACCAATGATATAACAAATTTCCTACAGTGCCTTTGTTATCGTTATGAAAGCATATTTATCATTTTTGTCATCCCTTGAAAGAGATCTTCGAGGAAAAGTGTCATAGAATGATTCTTGTTTATTGGCATTTTTTAAATACACTTTCGTAACAAATCAAACAATTACTGAACCATGCTGGTTTTTCACTACCAAATAGTTAACTTCCCAATCGTCTTGAAACAATCTATTTTCTTCTAATATTTTTCGCTAGCAAGGTATAAAATATGCTTAAAAATTAGTCTCACTCATAAAACGGCGGCTACTTGCCTGTTGTCTATTATCACTAATCAGAAAAAAAATATCAAATCACATCCATACGACCTCGACTGTAAAAAGCAAAATTGATATATTTAATTTTTTTTAACAAAAGATTTCCCACCAAATTTTCATAAATAAATGAATTTCTCAGAGCAGTGGCCCATGACCGAACCACTTAAAAAGACCCGATAAGCCCCACGCGGCCCGCAGGTTGAGTATCGCTATTCTAAAAGTTTATCAAGTGCTGAAGTAAGATTAAACCCCTTTTTAAAAAATTGGATTTACTGAACTTGAAGGTCTTCTTTGAGTCAGGGCCGTTTATAACCTCCACGATGTCTTAGGCACTTTAATAGCCACGCCCCCTATTTCCTCCTACAATTCTTATTTTTCTTGTTACGTTTCGGGAGGGATTTTTCGTTAACTTTCTTATTCTTTTCCCTTTCATTGGTTTTTCCATTATCCCCTAGCTGTGGACCCACCGTATTACAGTCTGGCAGTAGTAAGGAAAGAATAATAGTATGGTTTGGCCACTCTTGTTCAATTCTTCTTTTACGGCATCACGGACGACCACCCACCCTTTTGCAAATTAGTTCAGTAAATTAATGAAATCATTTGCAATTACAGTATAGACCATACATTATTGTATGAACTGCTTTCAACTCATTAATTATCATCTTTTTGATCGCTTATCGCTTTATTATCTTTTACTTTTTGATATCATTATTTTTTGTTGAGTCACTTGTCATTATACTTGTAAAACGAAGATTTTCTTCGAGAAACGAATGGTTTTTTCGAAAAATACTTAATAACTTCATTGCAATCATTTTCTATTGCAATATCATTTTGAGTGCATATCAACATCAAACTGTTAAGCTTTTCATTTTGCATAGTAGATCTTATTTCATTCTTTACTCTCTTGAGGGCAGAAATGTTTCACAATTCGCTCGACGCGCGATGGTACATTCGCTGTAGTTTTAATTTTTTCCTTTTTTTCACCCTCCAATTGTATGTACCTCTAAATCTTTTGCACCTTAGGCACGTGCCTAGCAAGCATAAGCGGAAAAGTAACCCTGCTTTAGTCATAGTTGACTCAAAGAGGGGAGTGTGTGTTCATCGTCAGTAAAAATAAATAAACCATAATCGCGTTTGGCGAAGTAGTATATGAACTATTCAACAAAATTAAATGTAAATAATGTTTTTAATTTGCTGTTCTATTAATAAAAGATTTTATTGGAATAAATGATTCTTAGTTTGTTTCTTTTGGTGCAGTAAAATTAATTTAAAATGTAACTTAAATACGTAAAAACTGTCGATCAGGTGGCATAAATAATAACAGCGATATGAAGGTTAATTTTTCTCAACAAGCATTTCTTATGATTTATGGACAAGTTCTACCTTGTAAACAACAACATTGAGGCGAAACCGAATGACTTCCAATCCTACTTCCGGTGTAATGTTAATCTATGGGAAAACATCGAAATTCAACTGAGTTTTTCAAATTTCTAAAGCAAGTTTTTGAAACTTTTTTTGAACTATATGGATAGAAAATCATCTGTAGATTTCAGATTGAGGATTTTATATTAATTATATATTTCAGTATCTTTACTAAAATACTTTGCGGATCTTGTAGTGGAGATTTTGCAATAACCGGAAAAGGAAAAGGGTACTAATGACTGCAGCGCACCCAGAGTAAGCTTTACGGTAGAATTTATCCGTACTTTATTTTTCATCCATGAATTTTTTTCCTCTGTGTATAAGAGCACTAACACCAAAAATTTACTCAAGTGTAATTAAGTAATGTAAGTCGATTAGGTATTTTTTCTTAAAATATTATTCAAAATTTAAAACTTATACAAAAGCCGAATTGGAAATAAAAGTTCTGTGGTTTTCAAATATGTCGCTATGAGAGCGAAAATGTTGTCAAACCAATGGAATATTTTCCAATCAAATTGCTGTACAGTAAAGCACAATACGCCTACAATGATAATTTTATTTCTCGTAGCTCTATCTGAAGTTAACATAAATTCTCCATCCACTTGTTATCTTATACGCTATTTATACTGGTCTTATTTTCTACTCTATTTTTCTCCTTATGTTTGGAAAATGAGCGAGACGAATAATTCGTTTAGGACTAATTTCCCATTACAGGTTATCACGTTTGCTGAAAATGTTAATAACGGTATGGCTTCACGCCCTTTCTCTGTAAATGAGATAAAACTCAAGAGCGGACAAAAAACATTTTAAATCGAAGAAGATATCAAAATCAAAAAAGGCAGCTTGCTATTATCGACCTATTTTTCAAACCTGGAATAAAAACTCGCTAAATGATGATCATATGCATTCAGATATCTCAATGAGTGAAACTAAATTTTATGAACTACTCGGAAATTCGGATTCTAACACTGACTTTAAAGGATTTATGTGACTCCCCCCCCCTTTTACAATTAAATTTCTATTCAAAACACCCAGGAAGTTAAAAAATTAAAAATCACTTACGCATAACTAACGGAAATTTTTTTTTTTAAGAACTGTTTTTTTTAAACTACATTTTTCCGAAATTAGCAAATACGTATACACCCCCCCCTTTAAAAAATTTCCAAAACTTTTTGGATTATAGTTGGAAATATGCGGTATTTTATTTTTGATTTATTAGTTGACCATTTACACGTGACTCTAATTGCATAAACACTGTAGAAATAGTTAACACTCCAAATTAGGGCCCCTTACCAATACATGCCAAAACTACAAAGATGCTCTCTACTGGGAAATAGGATTTGGTGTATCTAAAGGAGAAAGAAAATGCTCTTGAGATGATGATTGTAGTGAACAAAAGTTAATAGTTCCTTTATAAATGAGAAATTATGCACTTTACTTTTCTCAAATTTAATTTTTTTTAGTTTCAAAGTGAACAGTTCATTTTTTAAATTTCATTCCATTTCCTAATAACTGCATTCTGACTGCTGTCATAAAGGGAGTATAATGAAGGAATGTGCAGTCAAAGCCAGCTATTGGGGGGGGGGCGATGGATGCAAGGACCCCCCGATTCAGGGGCCCCCAACAAGATAAAAAACTAAAATAATGTATTTTTGTGTACATGTAACCTTGTCAATATTACTTGTCCAATATAAAATTAAATTCTCGAAATAGAACACATTTACAAATCAGTAAGCTGAGTCTACAACAAAAGATGTGGCGACGAGCGTTTCTCAATTAAATAAAACATTTATTAAGTTATTTACATGGATGCATAAAAAAGGTTAAATATTATCGCGCACGCTCAAAATGCTGACTCCTCCGTCCAAACGCATCTAGAAGAATTCTCTCTTTCCCTCGGAGCGTGTCGCCTCCCCCTGTTGCCACAGGCGAGAAGAGAAACCCCAGCGCTCTCCTGGGTCAAGTGTCACCTGCTCATAACTCCCCTTCTGCACTCTCTTCTGTCTCCGTTCGCAATATTACTATCATTGCCAATGAAGAAAAAAACATTATTATTGTAGATCTTTGAATTGCGACAAAATTTAAACTAATTCTTGATGATGGGAGTGTTCAGGTTTTGTTATTTGATTCGGGGAACTCGCGAGAATCCACACCTTAAGTGGAAATTTTATCCGAAGTTAAAAGTTTATTGGATTCAATACAAGAAATGCTATTTATTTTATTTTTAACTGTGTAGTTTGAAATAAAATCCAAAATTAACACAATCAAACTATTTTAAGCAAAAACAATTGTTTTTAGCTCAGCTTTAATTTAGTAAATAAATTAAAACAAAAACCCAAAATTTAAGAATAAAACTTAACTCTCTTTGGTCAAAGCAAAAGTGCTAGCATGTAATTTGAATATCTCAGAGAATATTCCCGAGAGATGAATTCAAAAAAGAAAAAGGTTATATCCCGAAACAACAGATACAGCTATAGAAAACCCAGTAGAGAGAAAGAGGGGAACTTAAATGTTATTTTTCTTATACTTCAATTGATACTGTAATTATCAAATAGAAGAGAGATTTAAAAGTATACCAAATATTATTTATAATAACTAAAAAAAGGAGGAAAATGTTTTCAAAAATTGTAATCAAAGATATAGATGAAAACCTAATACAGGAAATCGGTTTGTTACGGGATTTGATCTCGAATGAAAGGGATGTAAATAGCACGGGTGTAAATACCGCCGCTTCAGCAGTATCAATGATATGTGGCCCCCGGCTATAGGCGCCCCTACATGTGAATGCAAAAATCGTAAATTGTTATAAATAGTCTTATCAGCAGAGCTCTCATTTACATTTATAAAATCATCTATCACTGGCTTCAAACTGTTCAAAATTTTTCAAGAACTACATCTCTGTTCCCATAATTAGAAACCTTTAAGAGCATGTTTAATTTTACTTAAAAAAAAGAAGGCGGTATAGGCTCAGAAAGAAGTCTAAAAGGTTCCTATTCAAAGCAGCTAGTCAGAGAGATCGTTTTAAGTACACATAACATTTAGAATTGAAAAAAAAAATCCATTCAAATTGTTATTTTTTGTACATGACATCATCCCTTCGTCTATTGATAAACATCTGACTATTGATTTACTATAGATAAACGTACACGAAAGCTTGGCCCTTAGCAAAGCCACCTTGAAGATCAGGCATTGACAGCGTTTTGATGACGTCACGAAAGGAGGGAATGCTTTACTACGCACATTCTAACATTTATTTCTTTTCAGGTCATAGATTAATATTTCCACATTTTATTGATTTTTTTTTTGGTTCTCACTTAGAATATTTTCTGATGAAAGTTATGTATTAATACGCTAGAATGATGTCTAATATTTTCCCGGAAAAAGGGACAAATATCACTCGTGAAAGGCTCATAACCGTAGAAGAAAAATCTAAGGAAAAACTGGCTCAGTGTAAAATAATTTCAATTAGATAAAATTAAAAAAACTTTACTTGCAAAGAAAATTTGAAAAGTGGAACATTAGAGGCATATTAATAAAAAAATCATGTGAATTCATAAACATTTTGCTGGAGTTCCTTTTTCCTGTGAAATGACATTTTTTTATGCTCATAGAATCAACGAATAATAACAAAAGAAAGAATAATAATAAAATGCATGCAAAAATATATACAAATATAGAAATGACAAACAGTCTTAGACACCACAGTAATTATAAAGAAAAATAGATTCTGGATTATATGTTAAAAACATTACTAATTGTAATTTCGAAATTTAAATGATCAAAATGGATTTATCGCATCATTTCCCATCTTTTGAGACATTCAACGCTTTTCTGTGTTCACCGGTTCTTGAGAATATAGCCTCACATAGATATACACAATTGTTTACTCTCGAATTTAATAGTGTTGAAGACTGTTTTGGTTTCGACTCCAATTTCCTGGATGTTATAACAGCATGCCGGCTTTTTATCTTTCCGATCGCTACTACAATAGCTAAAAAATGGGTTTTCAATATAAGCTAAGAATTATTAAAAATTATCTTAGAACTTCCCTAGCACAAGATCGATTATCGGACTTAGCAAAACTTTCAATAGAAACAGAAGAACTTGAAAAAATTATCCTCTCTTATGCTATGGATGTTATAAAAGCAATCATCGAGATGAGTACCTATTAAATAACTAAGCTAATTCGCATGTAATAATGGTTTTTATTACATGCGAATTATTACTAGTTATTATGCGAATTATATTACTAGGCATACTTATTTTGACACTTTCAAATAACTTTTGTTAAAACAATCATTTTTATTTATTTTCCAAAAATGGGCTCCTAATGAATTTTGATACGCGGTCCACTCACGCTAGTGATAAATAACGCACAAGACATCTTGCACAATACAGAGTAAATAACAATTACAATGAGCTATTTCTAAAAGTATTGTATTAAATGTTTTCTTTGCATTACCAGATACTATACATAAAGCTGAGCGCTCTTCAGCCAATTAAAATTAGTAAAGAATTATCTTCGGTCAAAAATGTGTGCAGGACCCTTAAATGCACTTGCTATATTAAACTTCGAAAAAGATATTGCAAAAGTAGTTTTATTGAAGAGTTTCGCGTATTAGCAAAAACAAAATAATGCATTAAATAAACATGCATTAGTAATACATGTTGGTGTATGCAATTTTTTTTTTTTTTACTTCACAAAAATGTAGGGTCCCAGATGATTTTTTGCACCCGGGCCATCGTCTCTGGCTACGTTAGGTATGTTTTTAAAGTTTCCTAACAATGTAAAGTATTAGGAAATGTAACAGTTTTGATAGGTGCTTCATTATCAATTTCTGCACACTGTTTGATAATTGTAGCTAATGTTGACGTTGAAACTTTAAGACGTTGTACTAAAGTATTTGTGATCTAACGTCATTATCAAATTCATGTAAAATGTTAAGCTTTTCACTCAAAGATGAACGTTTTTGTTTAAGACAATCTCTGCCTAGCATCACAAATTTTCAAGAACAGAATTTTCTGCAAAGCCATGTGGAAAGTATACTTCATTTCTCTCAAGAAAGAGAGCAAAATATCCCCTGCATTCTGGAGTGAAATGAAATAAGAAAGAACTTTCCTAGCTTATTTGAAATTCACGCGATAGGCCACACTCATGACTCATCTGCACTTGAAAAGTCTAATAATGGGCTACACCCTTTCCCTTCGAAATTTGCTTTCTTTCCCATGGAAAGAAAACTTTAAAAAAAAATTTTAAAAACTCAATATGAGCTTTGTTATTAAAATGTTATTTCATTTTTAAAAATACATTGTACTAATATATTTCAATTTCACTTAATGCTTTTCTTACCTACATTGAAATTTCTTTACTTATCATATTAACATAATATCATTAGTATCACAGAGGTTAGTAATAAATTTTATATACAAGTTTCAGGTCAGATAAATTTTTGATAATTGTTTAGGTTACTTGAGACTTAAAAGAAAAAATAGAAAGATTAAAGATTATTGTAAATTATGAGACTTTCTGGAAGGGGATAATATGAATGTTATTTTGTAAAGTAGATTGTTAAGCTTTATTCACAAGTATTAACAGTAAAAGGAAAATAAAACAATCATTATTTATATAATAGTTATTCAAAAAAGTTTTTTAATTAATTGATACTACAAAAATGAAAAGAAATATAAGTTGCTTCATTGTTAAAATATATGAAATATTTATTTTGTTTGTTTAGAAATTTTAATTTTGTGTGATTCAACTAGTCATAAAATAAGAGAGTGATACAGAAAATAAATTTACCTTGTCGACTGTAGTCACAGTTTTTTATGAAATTCGAAACATAGAAAGAGATGTTAAAGATAATACATAAGTTTATTTTTCTACATAAGTAGCAAATACATTAAGACATTTGTTATACCAGTTGTTGATAAGCTTCAAAAAGCCCTCCAGGAAAAACTCAGGGCTTTGCATATGGAAGGAGAGTATAACGACTTGTTTGACTTCAGAATTGCTTTCAAAGCACCTTCCAGCGAAATTCTTCTTTAAACAGATGAAGTCACTTAATGCAAAATCAGGACTGTATGGGGGGGGGATGTGTAGGTGTTCCAACCAAAAGTTGCAATATGATTTTGTGTTGCCATCACCGAGTAATTCAAAAACAGAACGCCAGATCTGAGAAGATCCAAGCCACTTTTCTGAATTGCCTCTTTCAATTTTGACAGGGTATCACAGTACCGCATAGCATGTACCCAATGGACTAATGAATGATGTATCAGTGTTTTACATGTTCACCTGTTGTGTCATCTTTCGCCCATAGTCATTAAATGCTCCTTCCATATGCAAAGCCCTGAGTTTTTCCTGGAGAACTTTTTGAAGCTTATCAAGCAGTATGACAAGTGTCTCTATGTATTTGGTACTTAAGTGAAAA
>BMAO01033331.1:0-17966 GCA_019973975.1 Trichonephila clavata
TCTTCATTTCATTGCGTTAAAGCTATCAGATGACTATTCGTTAAAATGAAGTTGATTAAAAATACTAAATTGTATTTACACGCATTTTTGTGGATATTAATAACACGGGTCAATACAAACAACACAAATAAAATGCCACTTTTATTTCCTTGGTGATTTAAAGAATATCTACGACTGCCGAAGTTTTACATGTTATGGTAATGCTTATTTTGTGAGAATGCGTAATTCTTGTACAATCAGTATTAAAACCTGTGAAAAATATCAAAACACCGATTTTAGAAAGGCGTAGAATTGACCCATACATGATGGGAAAAGGATAAATAGCAAAATAATAATAATAATAACCAGTTCCTTAATATGTATGTCTAAAAACGCGAGTGCAACTGACTGAAGCAGTGCTCTTTGGAGGTGCAATTATTTTAAGTAATACTTTTATTTATTTGAGTAAAATTTATATAAAAAGAATCATAACCCTTACAGTAGCTGTTTCTTGTGCACCACAAATAAAGTTATAAAAATTTCACATATATTTATCTCAATTTTTTTCCTATCAATCTTACTAACTAATCAAAAAAAAACCCTCACGATATTATTCTGCAGTACTGGGCTAAGGTAAAGCCAACTAAAGCTATACCTAATCTTCACGATAGGATGTTAAGTTTCCACAAGGAAACAGGCACTGCGTTAACCACTCTACATATTCCTATCAATCTTGTTTCTTGCCATTGTATTCTTATTTGAAAAGCAACGCTTTACAGCTGTTGCTGCTTGAAAATAATAAGTAAGCGAAATTGTGAAAATATAGGCACGTGAAAATCGCAATCATGTGTTTCCTACCTTTGTTTTCTAAATCTGTCAAGTTTCAAACATCCTCTCGTATGAGTGGCTAGAAAGTTGGGGGAGTGGGTGCCAGAGGTTCCCACCAAAAGAGACCATTGTTCAAAATTTTGAAGTCAGCTACCAATAGCCCTCGTGCAGTTTTATAGTTGTCGTTATTTTACATTCTCTCCCTCCCTCTCAGCTTGGCCGAGATAGCCTACTGATCAAGGTACCGGTTCGTGGCTGAGACATGCCATGAGTTGGAGCACATAGTGTATTCTTACACATGATTGTCTGTGTAAAAGGAAAAACAACAAGCAGATGTGTTCCTTTGGATGGGATATACTCTTCTCTTACTACAAAATTGCTTCGCGCCGTCTCTCCATACTCAACACCAGATCGTCAAATAGTTCTTAAAGTAAAGGTGTCCATTCCTCAAACAGCATCTGTTTCAGTTGTTGGGTGTAGTGCCAGAGGAGGCTCTAGGGCCGGACAAACCGAACCCATGTCCAGAGTGGCATTTTTACTAAATTTCCAAAATACATTTTTTTTTGTTATAAAAAATTTGCATGATACTATTTTCTAAAATATTATTATATTTACACTTGGAAACGTGGAGCGCATAATTTTGTTTTTGTTTTAGACTGGATTGAAAAGTCGATCATAGCTAGTAAAATTTGTAACAATTATACGTCTTAAGGTATCTGACTGGTTGCGACAAATTTTTTTTTAAAAAAAAAGGAGGTATGGGAATTTTTTTTTTGTTATTTTTAGATTTGTTTAGTGCATTTTAAGAAAAATGGGCTAAAATTAAGAAGAGAAAAAGGAATTATTCTAAAATGGGAAAAAATAGGTAAAAATGGACAAAAAATAGCATAAACGAAGCCCATTCTGCACCAAATGTTTATAAACAAATTTTCAATCTAATGGGTTGCTATATTATTCAATTTTGAAATAACCCAGGATAAGAGATATTTTCTTTTTTACAAACTCTAAAATGGGCGTTGAATGGGCGTTGTAATGTGGGCATCTGGACTGTGAAACAGTCCTCAGTCCCATGTCTGGTTGACTTAGATGTTGGGGTTTTTCATTCTGCTTAAGGGGAGTTGGAAAGCTCAAATTATGGCTATCAATCATGGAATCATGGCTATAGCAAAATGAGACTATTTTCTTAAGAACCGGCATCTTTCAAAGATACCTTTTTTAATGTCCGGAATTGTAAATATTGCTTCATACAAACGCTAGAGTACTTTATCTTAGTTCTTATATGAAATTGCTTCAAAAAAACAGTGGTTATATTCACATAAAGGACTGTAAATTTTGTAATAAAACAGTGATTGAAAAATCTGAAGGTTAAAACAAAATTCTACTATTATATAGAACTCACAGAAAAAATTCAGTTAATTATGTTCAAAACTTTTTTAACAATTGCTGACCCCATTTGAATATTTTCAAAAAATCATATTTCGAGTAAAACGCGTTTTAAAGTGTGACATATTGCTTAAAGTAATGGCATCTGCTTTTACTAAAACACTTGTTTGTTTTTGATCTAGTAAACTTAAAATGATAAACGTGGTATTTTTATAAAGCTAATAAGATGCCCCATAAAATAAAATCTTTAAAAAATTTGTCAATTTTTGGCAAAATTCACAGTTTTAGGGTAGTCGGAGAAAATAAAAATCGTACTACGTGGTGATTTGACTTTGCAACTGTATAGGCACCCGACCCCGGGTGAGTGAGTGAGTGAGTGATTTTGGGGTTTATTGGCGCAAGAGCGATTTCGGCTATACTGCGCCAAACATTTGTTTTAATATCTGTGTCTAGAGAAGAGAAAGAATGAATTGAATGACAAGAAAGAGGGTCGAAATAGAGAAGGATCACTAGGGTACCCGGTTCGTGAAGCCGTGTTACAAAGACAGTAAACCCGTGGGAAAGAAAAGATCACTAGGGCACTCGGATTGTGACACCGTACTCACCTAAAGAAGGTGAGCCCCCTGAGGCCGACCCCGGGATACAGGTAGATATGCTTACCTTGACAAGATTTTCACTGCACTGATATAAAGGGAATCACGGCAAATCGTCAGATTTCCGCACTTTTTGTACTTCCGGGAAGGGCATGGGGCTTTAATAATCTATGAAGTAAATATTTTTTACTGTAATGGGGATTTCAACCACCTCGGCTTTAAATATTAGCTGACCCTACTGTAGCAATTTGCGAATGTTCACATTGATCTTCCTGGACAGAGGAATTTTCGTTACTCCTGTAGTGGGGTGAGAGTGTAATAAAAGAAAAGTTGATGAGAATTTTTTCAGCTTGTCGTGGGAAAGAGTAAGTACTTGAAACTTTTTGGCCATATCAGTTCAGTTTTATTAATAGTCACATTACACACATTTTTAATTTTTAATATAAATACAAATGTTTAAAAATATCTAAAAATTTATGAATCGAAGCTGAATCGAAAATTGAAGGAAAAATGGTATTTTCCTTATTTCATATAATGAGGAACATATAAAGTAAAATTTTATATATTCCTTGTTTTTAAATGTTATGAAATTTTGATATATTCCCGGGAATGGAAAAAATCGGCAAATCAGAAACCCTAATTACTACGTAAAGTGTGACAAATATGAACAAAACGGAATATTTCGTTTAAAGCAGCGTTCGGCAAATTGCAGTTCTTCAAAATTCTGCTTTTATAAACAGTTAAAAACTATGTCTGCTAAAAGGAGTTTTTGTTTACCTTTCAAATTTATAAAAATCTCTTAAAAAAACTGGTACTTGCATACACAGTTAAATATTTCATTAGCTTACTAACAGAATTTATTTTTAAATATGTATTCTTTTTCTTGCAATTTTCAGTTATATACACTCATGTCCATAAATTAAGGATAATGAAGTTCAGGCAAATTAAGAGACAGAAGAAAAACAAATTTGACTTATTTGTAAAGTCTATTTATTAAACAAAAGGTAAAGAGCAAAAAAGATGCTATATGTTTGACATAATTAATAAAAATTGCGATTTTTACTCCCTGGAGCAAATTTTAAAAAAAACCTGTTTACAAAAAACAGTATAACATGGTTAGTATGATGGTTAATACGGAGTATGTCTCCGAGAGGATGCAATACAGGCCTTACAACGCCTACGCATGCTGAGTATCAAATTATCAATCTGATCTTGGGGAATATTACACCACTCATCAAGCAATGCCCTCCGAAGTTCCGGTAGACAGGTGGGAGGGGGTTGACGGGCTGCAATTCGTCGGCCAAGCATATCCCACACATGCTCTATTGGATTCAAGTCCGGTGAGAATGCTGGCCAATCCATACGGGGGATATCCTCCGATTGAAGGCATTAGTCTACAATGTTTGCACGGTGAGGACGGGCGTTGTCTATCCATAAATTCAGCACCCATGGCGCCCCGAAACAAACGTACATGTTGTTCCAGAATGACATCCCGATAGATGTGGCCTATCATCGTTACACTCTGAACATGCAGGTTGGTTCTGGAACCAAGAATAATTCCTCCCCAAACGAGCCATCCTGCATCACCGTAACGGTGTCGTTTAATGGTGTTCTCTTGGTGGTAACGGGTACCTGGCGCTCTCCATATGAAAGTCCGGCGAGAATCAGACTGCATACTAAACCTGAACTCGTCGGAAAACATCACACAAGACCACTGTTGCGGTGTCCACAATGCATGCTCTCCACTCCAGGTTAATCGCAGGTGACAGTGAGTTGCGGTAAGGGGAACACATCTGACAGAACTACGAGCATATAGACCAATGTGCCCTAAGCGTCTGTACACAGACTGCCTTGAAACTGTCGTAGCGGTAGCTGAACAGAGCTGACGAGATAGGTTTGATGCTGTGCTCCGTCTATTTCTTTTGGCGGTAACTGCCAAATACCGGTCCTCATTCGGCGTTGTAACTCGGGGGCGACCTGTGCTGTAACATCTACTCACATTACCATCATCTTGGAATCGTTGCCAAAGCCTGGAGATGACACTGTGGGCGATTCCAAGTTTCTCGGATACTTCCAGCTGGGTACGTCCACATTCCAGTCGTCTGATAATTCTACCACGTAAAAAATCATCCAAATGCTTCCTTTGTGCCATAACTTTGCTGTTATTGCACTGAAAGGCTTTTAAAGCGCTTGTGAACCATTTTACTTCTTTGCCACCATTCCTTATACACCCCTCTCTTACACTCTCATCATTGTGACGTACTATCCGCGCCATTTGGTAGTTTCCTGTAATTTGCATATTTTTCTTCAAGATGTGTGTGATAATTCTACAGGTGAAATTTTTATTTTAAGAGTTCAATTTCTGTGTGATTCTGAATTAACCTTAATTTATGGACATGAGTGTAGAAATATAATTGTAAAAAAAATTATCAGGATATCCGTTTTCAATACAATGGCTAAAAAAGTTATTAAAATTTAAAAATAAATTAGATTTATCGCTAACTATATATATACTGCTGTTTGTAAAAAATGCACCACTATGAAGGAATCATCGGAATTAAATGAAAGCAGCAAATATCAAGTGTAGGATGTTACGTAAAATAGTAAAGTTTCAGAGTCACTGCTTATGCGTGGCGTGCGCATTTCTCTCTGAACTGATACTGAAAGCGTATAAATAGAGGGCTGTAGCGGGACGTGGAAAATAGTTAATGATTATTTGTTAATAGCGAACGTTTAGTGAGACATAAGTATGTCTCCACGGCGAAATAAGGTAAAATTACAACAACTTGAGGAGTTTGAATGGAGGGAAGATTATCGGCCTTCGAGAAAGAGGATTTTCTTATCGCGCAATAGGAGCTCGTGTACAGCGGAACAGTTCCACAGTGATGCGAGTTTGGAAGCAGTGGACTGATGAGCACCGAACAACTCGAAAAACTGGCAGTGGACAATGGAAGGTGACGTTAGCGAGCGACGATCGACACCGGTGAATGACCGTACAGCATCCTCCATGCACGCGTAACACGTTGGTCTACTGCTACTGCTGTACTAATGTCGGTTTCGTCAATTTGTCGACGTCTGATGCACCATAGATTGCGTGCAAGGGTTCCTTTATACAGGATCCCTTTCACGGCAAACCATCGACGTCAGCGTCTGCAATGGACTCATGAGCACAGAGCCTGGCAAACTGATTGGCACCAAGTTTTCTTTTCAGATGAATCAAGCTTCAATTTGTGGAACCATGAAGGCCGCATTCGTTTTAGACGCTATGCCGGTGAACACTGCCTTCCAGAGTGCGTTATCGAACGACATAGTGCCACAAACACTCGGAGTTATAGTTTGGGGGGGGGGCAATTTCGTATCATGGACGATGCAATTTGCTACAAATTGAAATTCTTCCTTGGCCTGCTTATTCGCCGCATATGTCACCTATTGAGTACGTATGAGATTCTGTTAGTTGGCGTCTCGCTTGTGATTTGCGTCCTGCAGCTTCAAAAGACGAACTTTTGCTTCGCATACAAGCACTATGGAATTCTCTTCCACAAGCAGACATTCGAAATCTCTTTGACTCCATGCCACGCCGTATAGCAGCACTTATTGCAGAGCGTGATGGCTACACCAAATACTGTTTTCGGACACTTAATATTGATTTTTAGCTTTGAAAATTTCGTCATTTATTTGTACTAATACAAGTCGTTTGTGCTTTAAATTTCATTTAATTCTGATGATTCCTTCATGAGGTTGCATTTTTTTTACAAACAGCAGTTTATACTTAGATAAAACATATGTAATACTTTCCTAGTTAAAATTTCTTGCGAGGGAGTATTATTTTAATTTATAGGATAATCTTGAACCCTCCAAAACATTGCGTGGTAGTTAATACTTTAAGTTTATCCACCAAACGGGAAGTACCTTTTTAGTCATAACTTGTAACTCTTCAAAATCAGTCGCAGTGGCACATTTCAAAATAAGAATTAGTAATATTGCATCAGCCATTGATTCTAGCCAACCACTGTATTAAATAATGGAAACCATATGTTTATCAAAGCTTCCAGTAAAACGTGTAAACAAAACATCCGAGTACTCGGACAAAACAAGGAAGACAATATCCCTAATTTTCTTCAAGTTGTGACGGATCTATACGCATCTATTACTAACCCCTTAGGGACTCTTCTGGGGAAACATTTTTACCGACCTACTTTCACCGAAGGTAAGAAAACGTGATTATGTATAAATTAAGTATATTATATAAATTCTGTATTCGCGAATTTTGGGAGTTAGTTGGTGAGTGAAGGACGTGAGTTTATTGAGTGCAAATCTAAGTTTATAAAAGTATCAATTGAAGAATTCCAAGAGAGGATCTCTCAGGGGTGATCGAATCCAATTAAAGATTACCGTTCAAGGCCTCAACAGTAGGACTTCACAAGAGTACAGGTATCGTGATCCTTATTTTATTAGAAGTTAAAGAATAACTTATATTAGAGCGCGACGGAGTTGAAATTGAGCTTGTATAGGTTGTCGTAGAATCTGTTGAGGGTCCGTAATATTATCCAAAGGCTAATGGGTCTCACCTTCGCACTCTGCATACTGATCAACATTCTTAATAGGGTTATTATTGTGCTTGCTTGATATTTTGTGACAATAAAATAATTAGAGTGAATAATGTCGGCTGATTATTCAATTCTTCCCACACATCTAGCAGGGTCCGAGAGTAGACAAAGGAGATTAGAGGGAAGCAGGAACCGACACGCATTACAAAGAGAGAGTTTTCGAACTTTTCTATATAATTTCTAGCTTAACAAAAAGAATGACAACAATTTTGCAGTTACTACCTAAACTTAAAGCAGCTGACAAAGATTGGCAAAAAGCCTATCTTCTAGTTGAATCCATGTTAAATGATTAGTAAATTTTCTTTTACTTAACTTCAATAAATTCCCCTATTTATATATTTTTTATTTTCATTTCGTCCTTCAATTTTAAACTTCATATATTTCTTTTACTCTGAATCGGGTTGTCAACACCCCAGTCGCTTCATCCCAACATCTAATGAAAACACTTCATTCTAGAACCTGAGGTTTTTCTCGATCAGCTTACTCCATTGGTGTCTACTTCCTGAAATCACGTCTCCATCTAACCATCCAAATCGACAACACCATGCTACTTCTCAGTTTCAAATAGGTGGTTGAGGACTCCTCAACCCCCTATTAATCGTGCCAACTTGCCCTACTAAAACATCCCTCCCCCAGTTAAAGATAAAAACTAAAACATTTATATAAATTTCAAATGCCTTTAAAATATTTTGGGGGGAAAAAGTATTGCTGTGTTTGAGGACGTTTCTAACTAGAAACCAATTTTCTGGAAATTTATGTGATCGTGGTAGCCTAGTGGTCAAGATGAACGGACTCTTGATTGGCGTGCCATGCGTTTGGGCCTAGTGCGACTGAAGACCGGCCTTGTATAGGAGGCCTATTCATAATATTTCTGCCAAAGCTCAAAATTCCTCCCGTTGGGGTGGAAGTTTGAAAAAGGAATGCCGTCTCGGTCAAGTGCAAAGGACGGCACTTAACCACGGTTCAAAATTACGAGGTCAATCACAAACAACCCTCATGCAGCGTTATGTGTTGCAACATTAATATCACCTTCCCTCATTGTTTTATGTTCCCTTGTCATTGTACGATAGCACGTGAATATTATGATTGTATTTGCATATATAGTGTAAAATACGTTTAACGCGAAAACGCTTAAGACGAAATATCGGTGAACACGAAATGATACTGCGGTCCCGACAAACTACTACGTATTTTCAAACATCTTTTTTCTTTTAACACGAAACGAAAATCCTGAAAGACGAAAATATTTCCCTTCTGGGACTGATCAAAATACGGAAAACACCAGTCGCGATATTGAAACTGAGCCGACATTTCCTATTGTATCGTCAGAAGAGTTTCGTTGCAGTTGACGATGATAATGTGAGTACAGTCCCAGTTGTAGCAGACAAAGACATTTTGTAATTTGTTCAAAGCTCAAAAAATATCCTTGATACAGATTTTGACAACAAAAAGGAAATGAATAACACAGCTTCTGTTCCCTCTTTATCTGGTGGCCACAGTAACCTAGTGGTCAAGGTAACGGACTCGGGGCAAGTATGTCATGAGTTCGAGTCTAGTGCCGCTGAAGACCCACCGTGTAGGGTAACGATGCGCGTTAAATCTGTCGAAAGTTTAAACGTCCTCCCATTCGTGAGGTAGTTAGAAGACGAGGGTTCCAGCTCAGATGTTGTCCTCGACACTTGACCAAGGTTTAAAATTACGAGGTCCGTCGCCAAAAGCCCTGGTGTAGTTAAACAGTGTGACGTTAATATTCACTCCCACTTCATTTGAAAAGAGGAACATCATTAAAAGTATGCGCAGTTATTTAGACGTACATTTCAGAGGTGAAATGAATAACAAAACGGAACAATTTGCTGACATTGTGATGTTAAAAAAGACAATGCAAATATAAATCAGTTAATTTTCCAAAAACTCAATAAATGTTTTGTTTTTCCATAAACTTGAACACTTTGGATTAAATTTCATTAAGTTCTTGTCAATGTTTTTGTTTCATTGATTTTTATTAAATACATGCATACATACATATCTGTGTAAATAAAACAAACTTTATTTAACTTAATTTTGATGATTTTTTTCCCTGCAATATCCTTTGACATGAAACTCTTTTAACACAAAAAAATATTGCAGTCCCCTCAGTTTTGTGTTAAACGATTTTCACTGTGCTTCCAAAAAAAAAGAAAAGCATGTAGAAAAATTCGCTTATCAATAACTTTTCTCGTTTTTTTTAAATCGAGAATATGATGTATCCACTCAGATATTAACCTCTTCATCAGATCATAGCTTCCGAACGACAGAACACACTGTAAATTGGTCATTTTGTTGCTGCAGTGAAGTTTTTTTTATGAAATATAAAGTGGAATTATTGAAGTAGTAGATTTGATTTCACACTGTTGCCTTCCCGGTAAATTCGAGGATTTATCATAAAAGGTACCACAACTTAATTTTTTAGTATTTGCATATATGAATCGTAGAGAAGGGTTGGGCTACGTAATTGAATTTATTCACTGTCTTCTGTTTAAAAGTCACAACATTATGTAGTGATGAATTTTTGAAACAGTTATTTTTATTATAAGAGTCTGCATAAGTACATTCGATTTACAAGGTTCCTAATTCGCAGTCTGTTTTTTTAATACAGAAATCCAAGGAACTTAATCAGCGCATTCCGTTCTTGTTCTGACTTATTTAAAATTTTCCTTTGATGCCTAAAATTCAGGAAGAAAACTGAAAAAAAATTAATTAGATGAAAAACATATATGTTGCACTTTCAGAGCTTATTTCTGTACATTTTTACATCATTGCGCATACAAATTAGTGTTATTAAGCCATCTTGTCAGTAAAAATATGGCAAACAAATTATGCAGGTATCTCAGGGTTATTGGAACAAATTTTGAGGGAAACGTAGGGAACATCTCAAGGATTCAGATTTGCATAGCAACCCATGGTTGGAAAACTCTTCGTTCAACGCTAGGTGCCGTTGTTCACAAGAACGTTGGAGAAAACAAACCTGCATTATAGCAGTCATTTGAGCTGTCATCGCTCGAGGAAGAGTATGGAATGTCTTACCAACATGGAGATGGCAGATATGCACCGGATTTAAGGATTGGCCAAAGGAAATGCAAGAGCAGCCGAAAGATTGTATCGTGAAAGCTACCCTCAGAGAGATGCACGGGACCGCTAATTGATTGCGAATTTTTATCTTAATTGAGCGGAAATAGATCACTATGAAGTAATAGACATAGTGAGGTCCCTGAGTGACTCGATCTCTTAGCATCAATTAAAATGTGGTGGATACCATTCGAAGAAATTCAAATACCAGGGTACGAGCCGTTGCTGCTGCCATAGTACGACGGTCGCTAGCAGTGTTAGAAACTTTGAACATCTTTTGTGACATTTTCACATACCATCTACCACAGCACATGCAATATCTTTGATCAATAAAAATATTTCAGATGATCTCACAGTCTTGTATCTCTTTGTATCTTCTACCTGTCATACTACTTCCCCATGACGTTTCCGACTATGAGTTACTATGCAAATCCGAATTCTTGTAAAGTCCCCTAGCTCCGCTTAAAGTTTTTCCCAATAATCTCGGAGCACCCTGTATATATAATTTCAGTCAAGTTACAAGATTCACAACTGAGCTAGCGCCTGACTTAAGGCCACATGAAGGCTCTGAGGCATCGTTTCATTTCATATGAATCAATCTTCTCTATTTTCCTCACGCCGGATCAAACTGGGACTTAGAAAATATCGGCCATGAAGTTTACACCTTTAAGCTAGTATTTTCTTTAAGGTAGTGTTTCATTAAAAACTTCCCTAGCTGTATTAGCCCCTTAACTGCAGAGGAAAGGTTACAAAATTCCCCCCTTCCCAGTATCACCGTTTCTCTCCACTGGCTCGCATTGTTACGCGGTTTATAGGAGGAAAAGAAAAGGCGTGTTTTCCAACCAAAATATTGCTTGCTTTCTGTTTAAAAAAGAAAGAAAAGAAACAAAAAGGATAAAATATTGTTACGAATTTCCTGCGATGTGCTTAGAGTAAATTCAATAAGCAGAATCCTTTTTAAAAAAAATAAATAAAGCTATTTATTTAACGAAGACTACTAGAATAACACTGCGCATTCAATAGCTCAGCCTACAGCTTGCTTGCTGTCTAAGGCTCCAATACCACTCCTAATCTTTCGTGCTTGTTTTTATATGCTCTCTGCCGGAAGTGACGTCACTAACAGGAAGTTATGTCATATTAGAAAAATCCAGAACCTTGGAGAGAATTCAAGAAATCAGGATCCCTCTAGAAAATTCTCTCTGTCGCCAAGGTTTCCAACTTCCGTCGCCAAACTTGGCTAAATGTCGCCAAATTTGGCGACAAAAATTAGTTGCCTAAAACATCGCCAATGAGCCAATATCTCGCCAATTTGGCGACTTGCTATTGAAATACAATGGGATACATATAACATTCATTATCATAAGACAAATTACACCAATTTACAGAATTCGTAACAACATAATAAAATGAAAGTAAAGAATTTAATCTTTAGGGTTACAATATAATAAAAAATAAATTATAATTTATCTATTCTGGGATATATCCTGAAACATAGTTGAACTCGTAAGCCAATATCACATTCAGCGCATTTGTACAAAAAATTAAAAAGCTCCTATTATAAACGGTAACCGTAAATGACAGCGAATGAAGAATCGAAAAGAGTACACTTAAGCAAGAAAAACTCCTTAGCTTTGAATTTTTCATTTTTCCTGGAGCAAACTCTCAAATTTCTCTCTTTCACGCATCTTCTCCGAAATAAATTCTTTAGAAGCACTGTCAATGCAATGTTATTGTATTCTAAAAAGCCGTGGTACTAGTTTTAAACAGAGCAGCATCATACAAAAAGTCCTCCTTTGGAAGGACGAATATACGCGTCCGGGCCACTAAAGGCACCAGCTCAGCAGGACGTGTATACACGCCCGTGGCACTTAAGGGAATAGTACAGTAACGAACAATGAAACGAAATCAAGCTTCGTACATTCGACGGTCATAACTTATCGGTATTTATTCACGCTTAATCTGTATAATTTATGTTAAATTACATGTAAATGTACATTAAAAGAATACTTAAATAGTGCAGTTACAACTGGCATTGTAAGTGAACAACTCACAATATATTTTTTAATAACAAAATAATTTCATATACTAAACCACTTATTACCTAAATAGAATAGAAGATTTCAGCTAGGAGAACAATTATAACTTAACAGTGGTGTTTCTCAAACTGTGAGACACCCCCTCCTAGAGGGGCGTAATAACCCTACGTGGGAGGCGTGAGCATATCGAAAAGTCGAAAACAAAAGATTATTTTAAAAAATTATTAATTTACTGAAGGAAGCAAAAAAATACATATTCTGACATAATAAAACATAAATACACATTTACACTGATATAATATAATTATAAATGTATGAGTACTGAACATGGTATTTGATAATTAATTTAACAATACTAAGTTAAGAACAAGTTTAATAACCACCAGTGATCCCATGAGCTTGTCATGTACAAAATTTAATACTTATCTTGTTAATTTGTGCGATTTATGATTAAAGTCGTATTGAAGCCTTAAGTTAAAGTATGTTATTATTAAACTCAATATATTGTTATTTTATGGATAGGAGGGTGATGAAAATTATGCTTGGAAATTTGGATTGCAAATATTGAAAGTTGAGACGTTTAAAGGCTAAACACTTTCATCCTAATTTTAAACTTACCCAATTTCGAACTGGCCATGGAAACTTTAAAGCCTATTTGAAACGCTTCAATTTATCGCCTACTCACCAGTGTTCTTGCTCCAGTGACACAGTCCAGGATGCCAAGCATCTAATATTTGCTTGTGCTAAATTCTCTTCCGAAAGACGTACTCTCATGAATTGCCTACAAAAGATCAATATAGCGTAGCCTCCTCTTTTCTTTGCCTTTGTTCAAAGCAAGTCTTCTTTTACATCGTTTTGTGCATATATGAATAACATTTTTTTCTCGTATTGTTTAGATTGTAAATTTTAATTTTTTATTTTATTTTATTATTATTTTGTGTGTGTTTGCTAACATTTACTGTACGTGTATGTATATGTGTATATTTGCAAGTGCGTATATATATATATGTGTGTGTGTGTGTGAGAATTTCCACATAGACGGCACTCTAGAGGGCGCTGGCGACGCGAGCCACCAGCGAGCGAACTAACCAGAGAGAGATGAGTGAGCGAGCGATCTCGACGCGAAGGTCAGAGAGAGCCAACGCTGCTGCTAAGAAAAGCAACCGGGAACCAACTGGCCGAGTAGGGACCAGCTCTAATCCGAGACTAGAAGTGGTGTGACGAGAAGGTCACCCATGCTTCACCTGAACTGTGTGTGCATTACCATTGTGAACTGAGAATCATTGTGTATGAAACGAGAGAAAGTGACTGAGGTTCGCGAGCAGGCGTTCCCGTCGTCGATAGATCCTGGAACTCTGTTAGAAATTAGCTACTTGTCTTGAATTAATTATTGTTAAGTTTTGAATAAATTAGTAGAAAGAAAAAAGCTTTAGCCCCTTGTTGTCTCCCACATATATGTCTGTGTGTATATTTTAAAGCATTTGTGTGTATGTATGCTTTTTATGTATTTGTATTTTGAAAATCTTATTCTGATCACAATGTACTTCTAAACTTTCACTATTGTATTACTGAACGTCTCCGTTTTTGCATGGGAGCAATTTAGTATTTTGTTCTGTGTTTATTGTATTTGCATCCATTCTTGTTTCTTTTACCATTTGATTCCCATTTGTGCTTGTATCCCTGTACTTGATACTTCCTACCACTATTGATTGAGTATTTACTTACGTTTGTAAGCCTTGTGTTATACTTGTTGGCACACAAGGGTCTTAACTAGTCTCCAAAATATATATTGAAAGTTCGAGAAACACTGTTTTACATTTAATCTATGCACAACAATATTATAACGACATAAAAAGTTATTTACTTTGTGTTGTGACTTGCAATGTAATTTAAATGAAAAATTCCTTGATCTTTTTGTGTTTCGTAGCAAGGCTGGAAGCATTGCTTTCTGAAGAACAAGAAAAACGTCCCAAGAAGAAAGAGATACATATATATATATATAGTCGATCTTCATCAAATATATATATATATATATTAAGTAGTGCTCCTTTTCCTAGTGATAACATGTAATATTTTTATATTGTTCGTTTTCTTCAGTTTTGTATATATGTATCATAAATATGCAAAATACAATAAAAAAATTGATCATTTACTTTAAGTTGCACTTTTTAGTACATCTATTTTTGTTTGATTGTAGTACATATATACTGAGCATTAAGAATATGATAGACCTATTGACAAAATATTAGCCCCACGATAAAAGAATAGAATTTTTAAAGCACCGGTCCACGGAAACTCTTTGTCAGGAGTAGGCAATAAGTCGATCGTAATCAGTTGGTAGACCGCCAAGACATTTTGGGGTGACCACCTTTACTCAGGCTTAAGACACAAGTACTAAAAGAAATATATTACGAAACACCGACGCCAACTAGTCTGGACAACTGACTTTTCACTATTGATGCGACTGTGTCTACTTAAGCCAATGATTCAATAAATGAACAGATAACATATGTACTTTCATTAGAAGCGCACGAAAACGCTTAACCCGGCATTTAATGCACGAAAAATCGAACGGAACTTCGCGTGCAGGGTATTTCACACCCAAGGGGGTTTACATTCTGTTTTTACCACGAAATTTGAATATAAAAGTGAAAAAGGAAGAAAGGTAGGGAATGCAACATGTTTATTACACTTTTCACATGTAAATTTAGTTTTTCTGTTCTTTATATTAGGGCATTCAGTACATTGTTTATACACTCCTTTAATCTTCGTCGCGAGTGAGAGTAATGTTTTCATTGGATCTTAATATTTGTTTAAAATTTCGTAGAAACATTGTTGTGGTGGTTTCTGCACCCTTTGCATTCTTCTGTAAATCCAAATCCAAAACACTTTGGAAATCCGCATCTCGTTCGATGTTTAGTAGGTGATTTCTGACTAAACGAAATAATTTGCTCATTTATTGTCGCAACGTTAAGCAACACAAAAAATAGAGTCATGGGCTAACGATTACATTTTCTAGCGATTGAATATGATGTGGTTAATTTATCAAGGACGATAATTACTCCATCAGTTAAATTATCTGGATAGATTTCAGTAGAGGGATCTCATACATGTTATTATTATTATACTCTTCATGATTCAATTTTTTCTCATCGTCAGCGCAAGGAGTCTTTCTTCATCCAAAAATATTATTATACTATATCTCTTAAATACTATATCTATTAAATTACTTAAATATCACATTTCTTCATCATGACTACAATAATGCGCCATTGCATAAAAAAATATTTTAAGGCGTGCTCATACATTTAGAACTATAACGGTGATTCACACGTAGAGTATGACATACCTGAAAAGGCGGTATCCAAAAATATACATTTAGAATTTGCCTACAATCTAAGGCCCCTCAAAGGATGTGGCCGCGGTAGCCAAGTGGTCTAGCATCGGATCGTGGCTAGCCTGTCGAGTTCGATCCAGTACCACTGAGACCCGCCGTGTAGGGGAGCGATGCACGTTAAATCTGTCGAGAGCTCAAACATCCTTCCGTTGGAGTGGTGTGGTAGTTAGGAGAGAGGGTGCCAGCTCAGGTGTCATCCGCTTCACTTAACCATCGTCAGCTACACGCGACCGTCCCCAAAAGCCCTCGTGTAGCTGAACAGTGGGATGTTAATATTCACTCACTCACTCACCCTCAAAGGATATGACCTTAAGGTATGCTGCAAGAGAAATTATTCAATTTTCAAAGAGATTTAGGTCTTGAAAATGTTAGGCGGTGAGTATGACATGAAGTGCCGGGTTAACATGTTCACTGCCGCCGTAGGGTGAAAAGGGGATCATTGCGATGTTAGACATGAATGAATTTTTACCCACACTCCGACCGAAGAGAATAATAGTGATGATAGCACGATTGGGTTCTCTTGAGTTAAGGTCATGTCCGCGATGGCATTGGAGTCGGCAGTGAACAAATTCAGTACACATGTTGGTTTCAGATTCATCGGTTCACGTATGTTCTCTGCTTACTGCATTGAATACATCCCTGCTTCACGGTCTAGCAGTCACTCATAGTTATTCAAGTAAAACAACTTGACAGTTTTATGGAACTTGTGCTTAAGTAGTAAAAAAATAGTATTCTGACATATTTTAAAAAATGGGTACAATGTCGACAATAAGGGTTAAGAAAAGAAAACATCCCTACTCTTTGTAGATTCACCTTGCACACACGATTTATATATATAGTATACGTGTTGCAGTTACGATGGCTAATAGCCCTTTGCCGCTCCTGAATTACCGTTGAAGATCGAAAACTGTTAATGTGCAGATTACTTAACTAATCTGCAGATTAATCGATTCACTCTGTAAAAGTGCGGAATCAAGAGTTTGTCGCATATTAACATCTTCACATTAGCGTTTTCTGTATCGTTACTCAAAAGTTTGTTTCTCTCATTTTTTAGAATTTTGATAGAACGCGACGCATCTAAGATCCTAAACATTTAGAAACAGAGTGGCAGAGACAGTAAAATTCGATAAAAGACTCCTGACTTAATTTATAATAAATTTAATTACATCTAGCAGTATCTTCTGGAAACAAATTAACTGAAAAAAAGTTTCAATATTACAAAGTGTAGCAAATAGGTGTGCTTGTCGCAAAAACCACTTGCTATACAGTTCAAAGTGTCACCAATCTTTTGATTGGGCTTATAAATAAGTATAATTTTATCATATGTTTCGCAAATTCGTTGCAATTGCTATATCTTAAGCCGTTTGATTCTTTGTATGTAGTTTTTCTATTGATTGAAGATTGACTGTATCGACTAATGTGTTGATTGTTCGATTGTATTGACTTGTATCTTAGATATCAAAAAATAAATGAACACCATTTATATAATTTAAGCGAATAGAAACGTTGCTGTTGTTCCAGCAAAGATTTTATTTCCCTTTAATAAGCCTAGTAAGTATGTGTAGATTATCTAGGTAATTTGAGAAAAGAAACAATTTTCCGCATTTTAACGGATCACCCTAGTTCAGGGGTGGCCAACCCACTGCACACGTGCCACAATGTGTCATTGTGAAGTTATACCAGTGACACGCGAGTACTGAATGAGAAATTAAAAAATTTGAAAAAATTATAATAAATAACAATTTTATATTGAAATATGCGTTTGTCTCATACAAAAAAGCCTCTTTATTTTCCCTACACTTAAATACAGTTGAACGTCGTTTATCCGAATCAATGGAACCGAACACCATTCGATACACGATTGTTCGGAAACAGAAAACTGACGCGATCCATGCGGTATATGAAACCGAATATTGAAAATCACGGATATTGAACTATACGAATATTGAAAATCATCACATGCGGGAAACGTACTTGAAGAAAAGCAAAATAGGTGTAAATGTCGCAATTTTAAGTTTATTGTGGAAAATAATCACTT